>JASDQU010338107.1:0-12542 GCA_032191745.1 Picea mariana
AAACTTGAACAAACATCATTTACCTTATTCAACAAAAACCAAAAAGATGATTCGAAATTTTGTTGAAGTGTTTTAAAAAACCACCATGTATCGATATCAATCCTCCGATTAAGACTATGGAACAGAGGGAATAAAGAAAAAAAGAAAAGAATATAGTGACAATCAGTAAGAGAAGCTCTTTGAAATATTTATCCTCGAGCTCATATCTTTTCCTTCATGTGATGGATTGTGTTAAATTTGTTCGTTTGCAATCCTATTTATACCATTTGGCACGAAAAGAACTTAAACGACATGTCGTTTCATATTTTCAAACGTATACGACATCTTGTTTCATATTTTCTGATGATTGGATTTCGTTCGACAGCCTTTCGGCTGAAAGAATTATTCTTTCGGCTGAAAGATCAGAAAACCGTTTAATTTAACGGATTCTGTTAAATTTTATTCTTTCGTCCGAAAAAATGAAATTGGCACTGAAGACTGAAACTAGAAAAATGCCCCAAGCATAGGCAAACTTCAGAGGTTGCGGACTCCTACAAACATTGAGAATTTGGTTTCGAAAATGACACCAACATTTTCAAAATTGAATCTACTTTCAATTCGTATAATTTGTTTTCATTTTCGTTATTTTTATCTAATTTTCTTTAATTTTTTAAAAAAATCACTACATAATATTTTCAGCAGACATTATGATTCAGTGAAATGAAATATTGGTATCTCAAAAAATATACAGTGAAAAAATTTGAAAAAAATATATTCATAATACTTAAACTGTTCTTTTCAAAAGGGTATTTTTAGATTTTAGTTTTACATAAAAATTAAGATAGATACGAGGTATAGAAAAACATGTATGTAAACTCTGCAACATTTTCAGCTTGGTCAACTTCAAAAAATTCTAGAAATTATAATATTCATCCGTTAAATTCAAAGTGATAGTCATAATAAAATAGAGTCTCTGTATATTGTTGCAGTATATTTTGTTTCTTCAAAACATAAGTTTAATAAAAAAAACACTGTTGTAGAAATAAGTAACTCATTATCATTCATTTCGTGTTTAAGAAACATACTGTTAAACAATTTTCAATTTGACATATCAAATCATGATAAAAAAAATTTGAAAAATAGTCATTAGAAAGCTAACACAATTTTTCACAAGTTTTGTTTTTACTGGAAAGTGAAATTCTAAATAAAAAAAATACTTTTATATGTCAGAAGTTGAATAACTTGTGAAAATACATTTTTTTTTGTCATAAAACAAGCAAAAGTGTAACCCACCTTCATGATTTCATCCATATCCCTTTGCAATTTTCATTTTTCACATTTTTTGTGAGTGTACGCGGGTAGTAGTGGTGCAGGGCATGTACACCTTCAAAAAAATGGTTTTTTAGAAGAGTTGTTCAGTGATGGATTGGAAAAGATAGTAAGTGAGATGCACTAATGCTAGGTATGCATGTCTATTGCAATTTAGGGTTATAACATATGCCCCCTAATGTGTGAGGTCAGAAAAGAATTCGATGGCCGAAATACATTACAAGTATTCACCAACGTACGGAGTGAGTGATCCCAGAGAACAGAGTTCAGGAGGTGCCATTTGCAAAATAACAATTTGTCTCATCGAGGTGGGCATACCCATGCTTGGGATGAAATAAAATCATGGATGCCAATCAAATACACTGTATATCCATGCCATATAACTATATAAAGCGTAGTCGCGATTAGTACATAGTGGATCTACATCTCAAAATAAAAAGATATACATGTATAGTATCCATCTTCAAGAATCCAATGACGCTTGATGGTTGGAGATGGGGTCTTCAAAGCTCGAGCAACAACTTCAAAATCTTCAAAACTCAGGTAGGAGTGTAATATCAGTGTACGACTTCAGTACCCTGAGGTCTTTGATGGCTCGTCAGGAACAAACAAGAGGACTGTTGGCCCTTGAACAAGTTTTGAGGATTTTTGGTCATGTTTGACCTATTTTTGGACTTCAACAGGTGTCGAAGGTGGAGCACAAGAAGAAGAGGAGATCGTGGGATCTCGGCCCATTTTAGGGACTTTTTTAGGATTCGGGATTATGTAATGGGTATGGGAATGTCAGCCCATGGGTTTACCCATGATTATCCCTATTTTGTATGTATAAATAAATGTTACAGCAATGTAGTGAGTACGAATGGAAAAGTGATAAAGTTGGATCTATGTGATCAGGCATTGTAAGTGCTTTGTGCATACTGTGTGAGACTTGCATAGCTAAGTGCAAGTCATTGTAAGAAACTATGTTAAGGCTTTGTGCTATACCCTAGATAAAAGAAGGAGGATCTCTCGGAGTGTGCACAGATATCCTGTCTTCTACAGAGTAGAAATTGGATGATGTGTGCCTGTAAGAAGCTTGAACAAAGATAATAAAGAAGAGAAGAGTTGGTGGACGTAACCCGAAGGTGGGGGTGAACCACGTAAATTCTATGTTTCTATGCTTTTTGTGATGTATTGATGTGATTATGTGTTTACTTTCTTAGTGCTTTAATGTAGATGAATGATAGATAGATCTATTGATACTTAGTGCTTAATAATATGGATGGATGTTAGATCTGACTTATATACATGTGATTAGTGCTTGAATCTACTAGATCTAATATGTTTCATCGTGCTAAGTGTTGCTAGATGCTAGATCTGGTTGAATACTGTGATGCTCTGTAATTAGGTTTTACCTGTGCTATAACTCAAACTAGATATTGATGAATGTTAACTGTTGAGTTCTTTGTTAAGTGTTAGAATCAAGGATTTGTGTCCCATATAAGGTTGCAGACATTTGAGTCCTTCAACCACCCGTGCCTCTACCTCAGGTGAGACTTCATATGCTTCATAGGTATTACCGAAAGGGTCGGTAGTTAGGGTTTTTTTGGTGCATTGTTGTAGCGTTGAACCATGGGTCTACCCCTATACCAACAAATGGTTCCATTTCCAGGACCTAAAAATGTGGTTGCTGGGAACTAAGGAAAAATAAGCTTTCTGCAAAGATGTGATCTGAAATTGTCAAAGCTCTGTGTGTAGATCTGTCGCCCTAGTGCGTAGTATCCTACTTGATCTGTGAAGATCTGTGCCAAGAAGGGTCAGATCCGAAGAAAAGAGGTAAGATGTGCAAGATATGTTCTCTGATAAAGGTAAGAATAGTGAAAAGTTTTAGATCTGGAAGCTTTGTGCTCTGCTAAAGATAATATTAGTGGAACTTTGTTTTTATAAAGTATGGATCTAGGTATGTTTGATAACATTTGTCCTATCTTGAAAACTAGGGCACTGATAGAAGAAAGAATATTCGATATGAGTAGATCTAATAATAATAGTGAAAGATATGTTATACCTATGCATAGAGAGAATGTTTGAACTAACAAATGGATGCAGGACCCTAGAAACAATTTTTTTCAAGTTAGTTACCATGATCCTAATGCGCAGAATAGGAAAGGTTGGGGTTCATTTAAGAGAAAGAGAGGATTAACTCTTTGTTACAATTGTAGAAAACTAGAACATCTGGCTAAGGAATGCCCTAGAAGAAGACCTAGTTACCTCTTTTGCAAAGCTATGGACCATGAAGTTTTGGATTGCCCTAGAATTATTTATAAGGTTGAAAGGATGAATATGAGACAAGAAGACCATGAGAAAGGTCAAGCAACTAATATTATGGAAGAACCTCAGAAAGGATCAGAACAAGTATTTCTACAGATGAAAGAAACCCTAAATGACCAACGACATATCATCTTATCAGAGATCTTCAAAGAAAAAGAATGTATTGAAGCAAGAATAAGAGACTTCGACATTGACTGTGTTCTGGATTAGGAAACACAAGTGAATATTATGATAGAAAGAACTTGGGAAATGATAGGAAAGCCTGCTATGATTCCTTCATTGGGAAGAATAGTATTATTCAGAGGAAAACTAATAACCCTATGTGGAATACTTACCCAGATATCTATGAGTGCCAATGGAACTTTGACAAAGGAAGAATTTGAAGTTGTTAAATTTATTGAGAACAACGCTCCATTTTATATGTTACTAGGAAAACCTTGGATTGAAGGAGATCAGGCCAGAAGGAAAGAAGAATAAATCTTAGAGCGAAATAAGCAAGAGTTGAAAGAATTCATGACTCATAGGATCGCACACTTGATTGGAGAACAGGAGAACCAAGTGAAGCTACTTAAAATCGGAGGCTTGAATGTCGAAGTAGGAAGAACACTAGAAGACCCTCAAAAGGCTAAAGTACCTATTCCAAATACAAATAAAGTATTACCCTTGATTTCTAGGAAAGAATCTCAACAATGCAAAGTTACTCTGCCAAAAGAAGATATGAATCAGAATGGAAAAAGGAATTCCAAGACGAAGCTCACCAGAAAGAAGGCTAGAAAAATAAGTAAGAAGAGAGATTCCAGAGGGAACTTCACAGAAGGAAAATTTGTGAAATTTGAACTTCGCCAGGATATTAGAACTGCATCACATGGAACTTCACCATGAAGATGCAATATAGACATTAGGGACATTATAATCATTAGATTGATGACCCGAATGGGTAGAAAGGAATTTATGATCAGAAAGTTTTCCACTAGACCATTGGGACCATGCCATAATGGACACAACTGAGTTAATGAAGGCTTCTCAACCATTCCAAGAGATCTATTTCCAAGTCATCTATTTATCTCGTCATGCCACACAACAAGAACACTTTTTCTAACCGTGAATCTGAGCTCGCAGACTAGTTGATTTCACACATTGATCATTGCACTATTACCATTCATCTTGTTGCATTGAGAAGTTACTCTTCAAACCCAAGATATTCAACCATGAGCGTGCATGTCGGAAAAGATTTTCGCTGTAGAGAAAATTGTCGAAGAATTTCTCATTTACCTAATGAATGAAAGAGTAATGTCTCAAAGAGAAATGTCTACAAGTATTCAAGCGTCATCGAAAAGAGGAGTGAAAGCCTCTCCGACGACTGCTTGTGGATCTAGATCATTCCAACCATCAGTGAAAAAGAGAACCAAACAAAGAAATGACCTAGCAAATGAAAGGTTGATCCTGTCCATATTGCCTGATTACATACCACCTCTGGTCGGTGCAGTGATTTGATATAGTGTGCCAAGATATTTTGAGTACTCCATGATTACTGCATACCTCCCGAAGGGGATATGAGTAGTTTGAGCATAGTAGGACAAGATTGCAGCATTGAAGTTCAGTGACTTCAACCTCGGAGATTGAAAGAACTATAGTATTATCACCCCGTGGATGAAGGGGAATAACTCAAAGATAATCCCCCAACAATGGACTATGAACCTCGCGCAGTCCACCCTGCTAAATGTAATGAAAATACCACACTTCGAAAGGCACCAGGAATTCAATGCTTGTGTCAAGGTATTGCTTTCATTTTACCATGGTGCTTACTTATGGATAAACCGCCATATCACAATCGATCTAACATTGATCCATAGGATCACTATATTAAGTATGAAAGGACCCATCCCATAGGATTTCTATCCAGGAAAATCCACAGATTGCACGCTAGAACAGGAGATCAAGGATACATAAGACGATGTTGAAAAGGGAACTCGAGGCTATAAGGTAGCCTCCATCCAGAATGGCACAGTGCACCTAGCCTGCCAGCTAATAGTCAGAAAGTTAGTAAGGAAGAACAGACCTACATAGGTCACAAGGTTTGTTGTTGACCTCACAAGGAAGTGTGTGGAAGGCCTGCAGATGAACTAGGCAAAGTACCTAGTTAATCAGCTGGAACTAGACTATCGCGAAGCACAGGATTAGGGCTATGAGTTTCAATTTACATGGCTCTTGATCTGCATTGCCTTTGTTTCCTGGGATATTTCGGACGGTGAAACCTTTCCATATATTGAACCGTTTGAGCCTCTTGTTGCAAAGTTCACCACACTGTGGTACTCAAGTGATATGAACAAAAAGTGGCATTAGAACGCTGTTTTTCATACATATTAACTTAATATAAAGAGATCCATCAAATTTGAACCTCGCATGACTCCGAACACCCTACAAAGTTTCTANATATGAACAAAAAGTGGCATTAGAACGCTGTTTTTCATACATATTAACTTAATATAAAGAGATCCATCAAATTTGAACCTCGCATGACTCCGAACACCCTACAAAGGTTCTAACCCCTGATGAAGTTCTGTATAGATCGACACTTCATATACCTTACAACCTGAGCCGATGAACATAAGGAGCAACTTCAGTCATACTACAAGCTCATGGAAGAAGACCTGGAGGAGATCACTAGGGATTGGTCCGCAGACCTCCTTTTTCCCATAGACCCTGCAAAGATGTCTAACCCTGACAACCCAGAGACCATGCATAAATAAAATGATACACCCAGGCCCAATAGAATGAAGAAGACTAAAAAGGTCCAAGATTTAAGCAGTGCCTCAAGAAATACTTCTTTAGTATCACCTAACCGAGGGAGTGATGACGAAGTAGAAGAACTAAATGGCAAAAGAGCTGAATAGAAGCCACGCGAAGTAACACCACCCAGAGACGAGGTTGATCCACTGAAGAAGAGGAATTTTTCTTCCCTGAAACTTTTTTCCTGGAAGAAATTGAAACCCACCGTGACCAAGATGAAGACTGTGCTTACTACCAATAATTTTGACTTCATCATCGCAGCTCTAAATGTCTCTTCACTAGAAATCATGGAGAAGCAAGAAGCCAAGAAGGAGGAAACGTAAGATAGAATTGAGGTTGAACTCTGAGGAGTACAGCAGGCCCTTCAGTCTAGTCGAGTAGTCCCCAATGTGCCCCTGCCATCAGGAGAACCAAAGATGGGAGATGAGCCAACCCAACTCCATCGACTAGCTGATGCAGTCGAATATCATCTTTGTCATGCTCAAGAAGAAACAAAAAAAGCCATCTAGGCCTTGAAGCAAGTGCAAGGCGTAATCATAGAAGAACGCAAAGTTTCATAGCAGGAGAAGGTTGCTCTCTAGGCAAGGTTTGAAGAAGATAAAGTACAAATGCAATAGGAAAAAGAGAAGTTTCTCGCATAACAACTTGAAGTAAAAGAAACATTCAAAATAGCACTTCACTTTATGACAGTATTAGAAATATAGTCAAAATAAAGAGTCACGCATCAAGTAGAGAATCTTGTAGAAGCTATCCAGTAGCTACAACAATGAATAGTAGACTTAGAGCTCCACACATTACCCAGCGCACCGCAAGATGTGAGGGACCAAAGAGAAGCAAATGCTCGAAGTGCATGTAACAACCCTAGTTGAATATATGCTTAGGGATTATTAAGTAAAATTAATTAGTTAAATAATTGTCCTAATATGGTTTTAATTAAACAATGATTAGCATTAATAATATTAATTAAATATTTATTTATTAATTAATTGTTTATAACTTTTGATAAATTAATTAATTACATATCACATTCAATGACATGGGTAATAAATTTAAGGGGCTTAATAATTTTAATTTGTTTAATTAATTTCTTTACGTATGCAGGAGGGGATAAGACATTAATAAAGGGGATAAGACAATAAATAAGGGGATAAGATATTAAAGAAAGGGGGATAAGGTAATAAAGGAGGGATAAGGAAATTAATGAGGGGGAAGAGATTCAGTGAAAGGGCGATATGATGGGAGGAGTCTTACAGGGAGGATTATCATTTTTGGGGGAGGAAAGTATTTTGGAGGGGGACGGTAGTTCTGGTTTCTTTTCTAGGATTTTATGGTTCTATTGTGGAGTTATAAAGTCTTTGAGAATCATTGCAGGGGGCACCGGGTTGCTGGGGGTTTTGGGCACGTGGGCCAGGATTCCTTTCAGTTTCCTGGAGCTAGGGAGACGGACAGGCTGCTCCTAGTTGGCTGGGAGGTTAGTCGGTTTGGGCATAGTTGATCAGTGCATCAGGCTAGGCAAGGCAGCAGCAAGGATACATTGAAGGGACAACCATATCGACGGGAATTAGCATCAGAAGCAGGTATTTTATTATGAATTGTTGAGTTATTTTCATGCTGTAGATAGATTTTAATTTCTGCAGAATATTTATGCTTATGATGTGAATGAATAATTTACGTATGAGAAGGAAATTATATGTTAATTGTATTAAATTTTGTATTTAATTAAGTAGGGTTTCTACACATGGTATCAGAGCTTCAGTTTGAAGCACTAGAGCCTTAAGGGCCTATCCACCTACCCACTTGTAAGAAGGAATATGGAATTGTTCAACACTAACCCAGAAATTTAAATAACCCCTAACTGGTTATATTGAAACCCTTTTTCCCTGAAATCCTAAACAATCCCTAAATAATCTATATATGAAAATACATATGTAATTGTAAATATAAATTAGGGCCAAGCTTAGACTCAAAGCTCCAGCTCCACTAACCTGCAAAGCAATACCCAAAAATAAATATCAGACACACGAATCAAAAGGCACCTATTCTATTAATTTTTCCCCTTTGAAAACATGCTAACAATAGAAAATTTAAACTTGAGAATAATTATATGGCAATGTCATTTAGATTGGCTTTTGGAATGACAACTTTCCCCCATCCTCGCTTGCAAAAGTACCTCCACCTCCAACACCATGACGAAGCAAGTCTAATCGACTCTCCTTCCTGGGTGTTCGGAAAAGCATTCCAACCACCTGCACCTCTACCTAAAGAACTCTAATTTCAAACTAATGACATCAGTTATAGTATTGATTCATCCTGTTTCATAGCATAACATTCAATAATTAAATGGATCTCATCTCGTATACCAAAAAAAATATATAATAACAAATANTTTCCCCCATCCTCGCTTGCAAAAGTACCTCCACCTCCAACACCATGACGAAGCAAGTCTAATCGACTCTCCTTCCTGGGTGTTCGGAAAAGCATTCCAACCACCTGCACCTCTACCTAAAGAACTCTAATTTCAAACTAATGACATCAGTTATAGTACTGATTCATCCTGTTTCATAGCATAACATTCAATAATTAAATGGATCTCATCTCGTATACCAAAAAAAATATATAATAACAAATATATATATATATATATATATATATATATATATATATATATATATATATATAAACAAAAAACAAGGGGTTTTACACAGGTTAGCACCACCGCCATATGCAACCCAACAGCTAAGCACACCTACCATACAACCATCGACATATTTTCAATTTTGTAAAGTTATAAAACAACAAAAGAAACCTTGCAAACGCTTCTATTTTCTCAATCCTTTCGCAGCCCTCAATGAGTCACCTACGAATTTATGTTCAGAGTAATGGCGGGTTTCTCTTTAAGAGATATGACCTTCCTAATTATCTTATGCACTTTCCTGTGTTATGCCCATGGATTGGAGGTGGCAAGTTGTTGAGCCCTTTAAACACAAAAGATGAATTAAATCACATAAATTCTGCTCATATTTAATGCGGTTTGTTGTAGCCACAATGGACAACAATTCCAACGATCTTGGCACACTTGGGTTTCCACCCAATTAGTTCAAATGTCCAATGTATGGGAGATCTAATGGAGGGTGAATACTCCCAGAATGAGGAATCAAACAAACTATGGTCGCCAAAAAAACAATTCGAATACGACTGTCAAGAATGTGAGTGTATACAATGTGAAGAAGGTCGCTATGGAAGGTGAGCGTACCACCAGTGCAAGGAGGGTCTGCAGATGACGGGTGACCAATTGACTAGCATGATGCCTGTCAGACAGTAAATGAAATTAGGGTTCCACGAATTAGGGTTTCCCCTAGAAACAATGATACATGTAAGCACGAATTAGGTTTCATGTACCAATGGTGGAGCGCAAATTAGTTGAATGCATGGTGCCAGGGAATGTTACATCTACACAGAATGATACATCCATCGACTTTGAAGATCCAAATTTGGAATCTGAGCAATGGTTACACCAACAAAGGGTAGGCTGGTGGAGGCGTTTCTGTACAACTGAGACAAATCTCAGACTGAGGATGTCAGGCTAGCATGCAGAGCGGTGCAGAGAATAATCAGAGGCAAGAAACGAAAACACAGTGAGAAACCTACCCATAAAAGGGAAAACAAAGAGAGGTAGCGAAAATTTAGTCTGGTTGTTCTCTTCCCTGGCCTGTCTATCTTGATTTTGTTTGATATTGGGATATGCTAATCAGAGGCAAGAAGTGAAAACACAGTAGAAAATCTATCCATTAAAGAGTAGAGAGAGGCAACGAAAAATCAGTCTAGACATTTCATTCACTGACCCACATGTTCTTCATTTGTTTGGATTTGTGTTGTTGGGGTGTGCCAGGCTTGCACTGTAGTGAAACGCACAAGTGACGCTCAAGAGCCCCAATAGAAATATACTATCAATGGGCTCCCCCCCCCMAAAAAAAATACACCAAATCCAAGGGATGAGCCCACAAGGGGAATTACTTGCTCAATGCRTCTGTGAGCTACCTCTAATCGCCCAAACGCTTAGAGCGCCAAAACCGCATGGAAGAGGAGCTCACTGGGGGTTTTTACCTTGCACAAACACCCATCCTGTATATTGTGTAGTCACATCCACTCTCCATAGATAAAAACACCCAAGCTGTCAAGGAGGAGGATCCATGCACTGCACAAAGGAAACAAAACAATTTCTTTTTTATTAATAAACAAAATAAACCAAAAAATAAAGAACCTGGAACACACACAATACAAGCCATCACCTAACGAATGAGGAAGGAGACCAAGKAAGAACTAATTGCATACTAGTTTAGCGAGAGAACCACCAAAAAGAAAAGATGCAGAGGGAACGGCCATGGAGGCCGACCACATAACCAGAAACCTCGCCAGAAGAAATAATAATGAAAATAGGAATTAGGATTTAGGTATGAAGAGCTGGAAGGAATGAGGGAAGCACGTGGGCTTCATGTGTGCGTGCCCTTTAGATATTTAAAAATAAATTTGTTTTTAAATTATTTACGTAAATTATATTTTCTTTTATTTTAGTTACATTTTATTTTCTTATTTATTTATTATTGATTATCGTAAAATACTTATATCTGTTATTTGTTAAATTTTTTATTTATATATGTTAAAAAAAAAATTAGGTTAATTTAATTAAATTAATTTAAAGTTAATTATCTTTAAAAAAAAAAGAAAAAATTAATTAATTAAAATTTTAATTAAATTAATTGCGTATTTAGTGTAAAGTTAAACTACATTAAAAGTTAATTAAAATGTTAGAGGGTCCATGGGTTTTGAACCCAATACCACCCACCAAGTGAAGTGCCTTAAGAAGAGCACTAACACCAATGTGCCACACATATCACTTTTACAAATAAATTCACATATAAATAGTTTAATTATCAATAGTAGCAAAGTACTATCCTGAATAATAATCTTTGATTATCCAAGCGCCAAGCTCATGAGACTGTACACACAACTCATCGAGCCAAGCGCAAAGTCCCTCCACTCCATTCCACCAGTCAAAGTCAAACTCTAAGCTTCAATGCATCACCTCAGGCTCACTACATCATACAACCACAAGTCAGGAAGCAATACATAACCACAACACACAAGCGCTAAGTTCCAATTCCAAAAGCCACTCTACAATCCTTAAAGACTCGCACCTGCAGCCATAGAGACACGCAATTCAATGCACATGTACAACGCACCTAGGAAATCTCACGAGTCAAGCGTCGAAGGATAATTAGATGCAAGCGAAAAGTTTAAAGGACTTAGACTAGGACAAGCGGGAAGGAGGCAGCATACGCACTAGAAGAGTAAGTAAGAGGAATTGGCGAGTATGGCACAAGGCTAGCATAGATACCGGGAAAGGGAGTCAATAGTTATATTAGGTGAAGAAATCAATCTTAGACGCTTAATCCTAATCCTAATCCTAACCCATCCAATCCCCAAAAAAGAGTAACGTCTATTTATAGACAAGTAAAGAAAAAACTTATGCCTAACCCTATCTCTAGTTTAAGTAGTGCCAATTTGAAATGTCCTTGAACTCACCTTAACAACTTTGGTTGATGCAGGTTAAATCATATAGGATGGTTAGGAATCGAGGGAATCAAGGCAGGGGAGCATCGTCATAGGCACCGCCAACACTGCCAGCGCCACCAACACCATCGCCTAAACTAGCTCTCATACTGTGCTCGTTGGAGGCCATTAATAAGACTTTAAAGGGGCAACAACCAACAAGGACTGAAGTGGAAACCCCACTGTCTGGAATGGGTAATCCAGAAGCGTCAAGGGATTCAGGGGGAGGACCTCTGCCCAAAGATATCACTTGAGAATTACAGAAGATCAAACTTCCAGAGTTTGTCAGGGGTCGTGCCAGTGAACGTGCATAAGCATGGTTAGAAGGCATGACAAGGTGTTTTGCCTTAAGGGAATTTGCATCCAACTCAAAGTCGAATATAGAAAATTTTCAATTAAGAGACAACGCCTTGAACTGGTGGGGCAACCTAGAAAGACAACTACATCTTACCCCAGACATAGTATCTTGGGAACTTTTCGAGGAGAGGTTTCGAAGGAAATATCTGCCAGCTTATTATGAGGAAAAA
>JASDQU010338108.1:0-12726 GCA_032191745.1 Picea mariana
TATTGTCCTTCCTTTAGCAAGGCTGAAATATTCTCACAAAATATGGCACATGCTCCTTACACGGTGGAAATCCTAGAGAAGCCTTCTCTTGTACAAAGAGAAATTAAGGCTCTCACATAAGTGACATTTCTTCAGACACAAAAAGGACTACATTCCTCTCCATGAATAGCTCTCTCAAAGGGACCTAAAGGGGAATTTAAGGGCCTCCCTTTACAATTCTTACATAAGGAAATTATATAGTTTCCTTTTCTCCATACTTCAAGGAGACAAGATCCACAAATTTAGGATCTAAATAAAAACTCAAGAAAAAAAATGAGAAATCATCTCAACCAACCTACTTCCCCTTGAGACTAGGAAACCACTTGGGATATAATGAGGAAGGATCCCAAACCAACTCATGCAATTCCCAACTTCCTCTTAAAACTAGGAAACTGTTTTGTGAGGTAAGATTCTCACATAAAACGAATTTCCCCTTAAAACTAGGAAACTAATTTTTGAGTTGGATTTTGTCACTTAATTTTAATTTCATTTTTACAAATTAAATGAAAAATACATGAGCACATTATGCTAAAAAATATTAATCATTTTTACACTATGAAGTATTAAACATCCATTTTAAACTTTGTCACCTATAATCAATTATCAATTTAATGATCTTCTCCATGGTGTGCAAAGTAATTAATCCTTGGGTGGATATCCTCCTAGATCATACCTCCCCAAAAAATGCACATTCAGTCCTCCAAAAGTATTGAGAGAAACTGTGACTTGAATCTCTACAACTAGCTTCTAGGAAGAGTCTTACACTCCATGACACACTTTCTCACCACTGGATCTACATAACAAATGTCTTTGACAGGATGCATCCTTCTTCTCCTTCACCTTTGTACCTCAAAATGAGGATTCCAATATCAAAAATTACATTAATGCAAATTTGTAGCTGATTCCTTGATCTGCATAAAAAATGTCTCTAAAAGGCTGCACCCTTCTTCGGTGACATAACTACCATGAAATGATAACTGGATTGCCACTATAATGTACAATGTTGACTTGAATGCCAACTCATTTGTTGACTCAAAATTCCAACTCATATATTGACATCACCTACCCTATTAGTGCCTACATCAACATTGCATCACCTGCTGACTGGACACCACCTCATCATCCAAACATCGATCCAACTTGGATGCCACGTCAATTGACCATACTACCACATCACCCATACAGATGACATGTGGCTCAATTTTATTGGTCCAATTGGACCCATGCAAATTCCAAATCCACTTGACATGTGACATCCTATGGTGTTTCCATGTCAATGTCATACTACCCAGTGAGTGACCCAATCACCCTACTAAAGTCATTGTCATATCGCCACCTCAACTTGCTGACATCATCATCATATTTTCTAGTCATCCAAAACATCAGCTGCTGCATCAGTCGCGTACTGCCACATTGGCATTTTGTATGGTCCAGTCACTCTATTGATGTCATCACTGTACAACCACGTCAACGCCATGTCATGTTCATACTACCACATCATCCATACGATGACATGTGGAAATTTCCTACTCATCCAAATGTACCCCAAAAATTTCAAATCTTCCTGACACATGGAACCATGTGGTGCTACCACGTCATCATTTTGACATCATGCCAATGTCAACACTATATGGATTTTTCCATATTTTCATGTTTATATGGTCATAACTTTTGCATCCAGACTCCGTTTGAGGTGTCGTTTGCACCATTGGAAAGATCTAGTCGAGATAGTTGACTTGGTGATAGTTTAATTAAATTCTAGGAACTTTTATTTTTGGCCACTTTTTTTCAACTGAGGAGGATCCAGCCTCCAACTACATAGGCTCTACTACAATATTCTTGCATGGGGTTCCACGAAGACCAGGGTGAAGATTCCAACATTTCTTGATCCATTAACCAATGATTTGGCAGTGAATGCAATAGTTGTGTGACTTCATGTTTGTCTCACTTTCACTATAAAAAGATTTTCTCTTCTAGTACTTTGCAACATTCTTGTTGTCCCAAGATGGTGTTGGTTATGATATCATCTCTTTGCTTGAATAATACTATGCTTATGTTGCTTTTGAGAATTCTCTTTCACCATACCCCAATACTACATATCGGGGTCTTCCTTTAACCTCCAGTGGCTGAATGATGCCTTGGCCATCAATACCAAGACCTCCTCCTTTATACCCCATATTCCTCAACATATTTAAGCCAATTTATTTGGTGTGCCTTTAAAAAACACCAAAAGAGGCATCATCATTAATAAGGGAAGGAATTGAACATGGAGAATTCTTTACCTCCATTCTTGTTTCTGGCGCTTGGTCATCTTCTTGAAGTTTGGCCTACTGCTCCTCCTGGTTGGATGAAGCTGTAGATGATTCTTCTAGAAAAACACCTTGGTTCCCTATTGTCTAGAGAGCATCTTGTATTATCTAAAAATATGTGAAGCCATCAACATTTTCATGACAAGAACCATAACTAGTATACCTGCCATGGACACAAGTTGGCCTGATCTTGGAGGGACTTTTTTCTCCTCCTGTAGCAGAGCATTCTCCAACTTTCTCTTCCATATCATGTATCCATGGTCGTAGTTTTCTCTTTTCTTCTTCATATTCTCGAAGAAACCTCCTGAATTCAACGTTCTCTGCTTGAATGGTTTGATTTATTTATTCAATCTCACAAATCCATTCTTTCTTATTTGTCTTGCCCATGATTATATCCACAATCTAAAACATTTGTCAGACCTGCTCTAATACCACTTGATCCTGGATTTATGTGAGATATTTCTCTACAAAAATCCTCCAATGAGGACCTTTTACTAACGCTTAATCACATGTGAACATGAGCAAATAATCGTTAAGCATTGCATATAAAAGTGATTAATATGTCATCATGATGTGCATGTGTAATTAAATATCTACTTAATCAAGAGAGAATGAAAATAAAACTCACACATAAAATTTGACACCCATGTGTTAACAGAATTCACCAGAACCTTTTGGCTACATCTTTGGATCCTCCTAGAATACGAATCACTTTATTTTCTTTCCTTTAGCAGGGCTGAAATATTCTCACAAAATGTGGTGCATGCTCCTTCTAGGGTGGAAATCTCAAAGTAGCCTTCTCTTGTGCAAAGAGAACTTAAGGCTCTCACATAAGTGACATTTCTTCATAACCAGAAGGAGTGCATTCCTCTCCATGCATAGCTCTCTCAAAGGGGCCTAAAAGGGCCTTCAAGGGCCTCCCTTTACAATGCTTATATAAGGAAATTATATAGTTTCCCTTTCTCCATAATTCAAGGAGACAAGATCCACAAATTTAGGATCTAAATAACAACTCAAGGAAAAAAATGAGAAAGCATCCTACTTCTCATTGAGACTAGGAAACAACTTGGGATATAATGAGGAAGGATCCCAAACCAACTCATGAAACTCCCATCTTCCTCTTAAAATTAGGAAACTAGTTTGTGAGGTAAGATTCTCACATAAAACTAATTTCCTCTTAAAAATAGGAAACTAATTTTTGAGTAGGTTTTCTCACTTAATTTTAATTTCCTTTTTACAAATTAAATGAAAAATACATGAGCATATTATGCTAAAAAATATTAATCATTTTTACAATCTGAAGCATTAAGCATCCCTTTTAAACTTTGTCACCTATCATAAATTATCAATTTGATGATCTTCTCCATGGTGTGCAAAGTAATGAATCCTTGGGTGGAGATCCTCCTGGATCACCAATCCCCTAAATAATCCTCAACAAGGGGGTGCTTATATGCAAACATGAAACCCTTACATGGGAAGTGGTTATATACCTATAGGAAATCGTTATCAAGGGGGTTATTTTCCTACAGACATTCCAAAATTCAAAATATGTTCACAAACACTCAGTTTCCATTTTCGGCCACTTTGGAATTACCCGACTTATCTAGACTCACACGTGATCCCATAGTGCAGAATCCCACTTGGTCGGTCATCCCAGTAAAAATTCCTGCAGACTTTCCAAAATTCAATGGAAAGACAGGAGAACATCCCACCATGCACATCATGGATTATCATTTGTGGTGCGTCTCCAACTCATTTTTGGATGACAAAATTTGTTTATGTGTTTTCCCTCGCATCTTAATTGGAAACAACTCAAAGTGGTTCATTGAACTACCTACGGGCTCATTTAACACATTTAACGCCTTAGTAATGGCCTTTGATCTGGATTTATGAGAGGAACAAAATAAAAAAGTAGATATTATAATATTAACATAGAGACACGGTGAATAATAACAGAGATACAATAAAACTTGACTTCCATTAAATAATAAATATGTTGAAACTGTAAAATGCAGACTGAAACAAGCTTGCTAGAATGGTGGCAACTTATCTATGAGAAGAGATGTGATGACTACACTCATTTGCAATAATATGAGTACAGTGAGGCTCCAAAAGAATTTTTACATCAAACATGAATTCCAAAACCCTATACATCCAAAAATCTAACCCTAGGAGATGAAGCGCCAAAATTTATGTGGGCCCCATTGGGGTAAGTTGGTATATCAACTTCTCGGGGCCGTAACTTTTGCATACGATCGTTTTTTTAGGCGCATGGTAGCCCATTGGAAAGGTCTATCCGTGAAATACACATTATTCCATCACACTCTAAATTTGTGTAGTGCGACTGTGGTGGGCCCAAAAAATGTTTTTTAGGGCCTCAAAACAACCGCGAAATTTTAGGACCTGAAAAGATAGAAAAAAACAGCCAAGATGAAAACTAAAACTACCAAGATGAAATCTGTATGTGAGCCAGTTGGAATAGGTGGGTGGCCACCAATATCCAACTAGATCAATCCTCCCTCCTTAGGAAGAAATGGTATCCATTGCATTAAGTCCCCCCATCAGATGAGGAAATTTTTGTTGAATTTGACCCCAACTAAGCCACTTTCCTTGGTGCAGGAGTTTCCCTGCTTTTAGAACACGATAAAGTTGAAACTTATGTTGGTGAGTGCCCTTGAACTGTGTGTCCATGATCTGATAAGTGGATTCCTATTCCATGCATTCAAGTTTGAGCTATGTTGGTGTCAATTTTTCTGCTACCACTGAGGTGTCCAATAATGGTGGAAAGTATGGCCAAAAAAGGTCCACATTAAAAACTGGGTGCAAGCCAATGAAGAGAGGAATGTTGAGCTCAAAATCATTGTCACCCGCAACCTTGGTGATGGTATAAGGTCCATAGCAGAGTAGAAAAATATTCTTATGGGGTCCTATAAGGCGTTCTTTATGCAAGTGCAACCAAACTTTATCTCCCACTTGAAACTTGTGTGGCACTCGGTGTTGATCATGATGCTGCTTGTACTTGGAATTGGAATTTTGAAAAATATCCTGAACTTATTGGAGGATGTGTTGGATTTGTTCAATGAACCGGGTGGCTTTGTCGGCTTCGGTTTGTGCATGGGACGATTATTCCTATGTCGATGCAAGGGGTAATGTAAATTCCATGGGATCCAATGGTTGAAATCCCAAACCCACCTAAAAGGGGTTGTGGCTCGTTGAACTATGTATGGATTTGTTGTAACTGTGTTGAACATAGGGAAGACTCTCATCCCATGTGCATGGATGCTTGGAATTGTACATGTGAAAAATATGCACAATCGTCATGTTGACCACATCATTTTGGACATCCATTTGGGGGTGGAAGGCCATGGATTTGGTGAGCTTGATGTCCATTTGTGACTATAAGCTCAACTAGAATGTGATGAGGAACCAATTGTCCTGATCAAAGATGATGGTTTTTTGTATCCAAAAATTTACCCACACTCGTTCAAAGAATATCTTGGCAATGGCCTCGTCTGTGATGCTCTTTTTGTTGCGACCATAATTGCCATCTTGGAAAATCAATCAAAAACCAATAAAACACAGTCATTTCCTTTCTTGATTGAAGGAAGTTCTGACATGTAGTCCATTGATATGGATTCCCAAGGCCTGTCAAGAGTAGAGAGAGGGGTTTGCATGCCTTGTTTCTTAATGGTCGATTTGGAAATGGTGCAGACCATGCAAGACCTGATATACTTGTTGGCATCCTGTCAGAGTTTCGACCAATAGAAATGGTGTTGCAACACTGTCATTGTCTTCTCTACGTCGAAGTTTCCTACCACCCGACTGTAGTGATATTCCCAAATCATCTTCGTGGGCTCGCTTGATGGAATTAAAAATGTCCCATATGGAACAATAACCAATCTTGTAGATGAAAATCAACATCAATAGTTTTTTTTCCCATCATATGGTAAGTAGTGGTGAAGTCAGGATCTTGCTCATAGAGTTGGGGCCATCCATAGGTCTCATGTTCACAGGAGTGTAGCACCGTTGTTAGTGCGACAAATGGAGGTCAGCTAGGGAAATCAACAACGCGGTTGGTGCTCCATGTATTATGCTTGATGTTGAGATGGAACTGGTGCAAGTATGTGGACGACTTATGATGGAGGTCATTCTACAATTTTCCTTGTGACTTCATGAACTGAAGAGACTTATGATTGGTGTGGATGACTGTCTCCTTCTCGAAAATGTAATTCCTCCATTGGTCGAAGGATTGTACAATGGAGTACATTTCTTTGTCGTAAGTGGGGTACTTATGGACAATCTATGATATTGTCTCACTACAATAGTACACATGATTTCCATGTTGAGTGAGAACTGGGCCCAAAACATAGTATGAAGCATCTATCTCAATATCAAATGATTGTTGTAGGTTGGGTAATGATAGCATCAAGGTTGAGCATGAGTGCTACTTCAAATCATCGACCTCTTTCTATTTCGACTGGACCAACATGAATTTTTCCTTCCCACTGCCCATGGTCACTTAGGTAAGGGCCCATGTAATGTGAGAGAATCCCAACACGAACCTGTGATAGAAATTGGCAAGGCCTAAGAATATTTGGAGCTTTGTGAGTGTGGTCGGGGCTGGAAAATCATGGATGACCAGGATTTTGGCTGGATCGACATGCACCCCATGCTCATCAATAATATAGCCTAGGCATTGGACCTTGTTGATGTTGAAAGACCCATTTTCCAAATTTTCATATAGCTTGTGTTGCCACAGAGTGTGTAGAACCTATTGAATGTGTTGCAAGTGTTTTTCCCAATTCTTGTTGAAGATGAGGATGTCATCCAAATACATTACCAAAAAATAATTGGTGAAAGGTCGCAATATATTGTCCATCATCCTCATTAAATTTGTTGGGGCATTTTTCAAGCCAAAGGGCATGACCAACTATTCAAAAAGACATTCTTTGGACTTGAAGGAAGTATTTCATACATTGGTCTACTCTATTGGAACCTTGTGGTAGTTGGATTTCAGATCAATCTTACTGAAGTATTTGGCCCCCTTGAGCTGGCCAAGGAGATAGTCAATTTGGGGAATTGGGTACCAGTTCCTGACTGTGATTTTATTTAGGGCTCGGTAATCAATGCAGAGTCACTAGGACCCATATTTCTTTTGCACAAACATGATTGGACATCCACAAGGTGATGATTTTGGGTGGATGTGCCCCTTTTTTAGTAGCTCTTGGATCTAGCACTTGATTTTCTCATTTTATGACAGAGAGAGGCAATAGACTAGCCCATTCGGTAGTGGCGCATAGGGGGCCAGATTGATTGATTACTTGACTTGAAAGTGCAAAGGTACCCCAATGGGTGAGGAGAATATGTTTTTTCATTCTTCCACGACCTTATCCACTTGATTTTGTTGCATGGAGAGATCTGTCACGGAGGCCACAGAAGTGGCTGCAACCTTTCACTCACTCTGAGCACAAATCACAAAGACGAAAAACTTCCCAGTCTAAGAGATGAACGTCCTTCATTACTTGGAAAAGCTCAAAGAAATGGAGGTAGATGGGACTACCTCTGGTATCCTATATAATCTCATGTCCAAAGTAATAATAACACTATGAGTCCTAGACTCATATACAACATGATGTTTCCATAAATAAGGTTGGCCTAAAAGAACATCACAAACTTCAATGGGGAAACATCACATAATACCTCATCTTTGAAGGGATTGATGTCATAGGCCAGGTGAAACTATTGGTTGAGGTAGAGATCACTCCATTGGTGGAGCCATCCGATGGTGTACAGTTGCAGGTGTGGTAAAGTCGGTAAAGCCAACCGCTTGAACCTCTACTGATATGAGGTTCTTTTGGCTACTGTTATCATGATGAAGTGCACTGGAGTACCCTTAACCCACATAAGTGAATGAAATAGGTTCTCACCTTATTTTGGTTCATCAAGTTCATCAGGTTGGACCTTGGTGGTAATAGAAATGGTGGCATTGGGTTCTACATAAATGATCTATTTCCATTTTTCTGGTTCTGACTCTGATTCGGAGCCTGCATATGATTCAAAGGCTTTCACCTCGGCCACCAATGACTTATTTGAGTGAAATTCAATGGTGTTATGCTAGGGGATCTTATAGAACTCGCACCATTTTCCAATGTCTTTCTTTGTCTTACCATTGTCCTTCTTTGTTTGCGGTTTGGACTAGTTGTCTTGAGGCTGCCCATGTTTTCTTTGCCCTTTTGTCTATGGGTTAGGGCCACCTTTTCCCTACTTCTGTTGTGAGGGGTTTGTAGAACCAAACTGCGGCGTCCTCTGTTTAAGATTCTTCTTGATTTTGAAAAAATATTGATAGGCTACACCTATTGGTGTGCGCACGTGGATAGGTTCAAGACCCTGGGTTCAAAGTAAGTTGTCCAACAAAACCCTACATATACTAACCCTTTCAACATCACTTGCGAGCAAGAAAAGTCTCACTTGAGGTATCTTTATGGGGACTGCAGGAACCAATATTATGTAGCGGTGAGGGAAATAAGGGAGGTGTGCTTTGTCATACCTACAAGAATATTCCATGCACTAGATCCTAGATAATGTGTCCTCATTACTTATTTGTTTATGCATATTATTCTCTATTCTTATCATTTAGCAGTCAAACATACAATTAAGGTTATTGAGCACGAATCTATCAATAGTATCAGTAAAGATAGAATTCATCCATAGTAAAGACAGGAAATAATATCATATACACATGAATTAACACAATACAGGCATCAATAACCATTCGACAACATAATTCGACATAGAGTTATCATGGTTCACCCCCTCCTAGGCTACATCCACAAAATATTTGTTTATTTATTATAGTTAAGGTATTATTCTTGTGCTCTGCACTATAATATACGTTCAATATACACTCCTCTGCTTACATTCATGGATTATTTACATAGAACATCCTACAATCACCATAACTACTTAGAATTCCTCTTTGCTTCCTCTTCTCTCGTTTCTCTCTTTATTGTCGCTTCTTTTTCTTGTACTTCCTAATTTTTTCTCTCTTACCTCTTTAGGTCCCTTTTCTCTTCAGTTTGTCTTGCTAGCTCAAAGTGAGTTGGATCCCACTCATGCTCGGTTGGTGACAACTCATTATCAGTTGGATACAGCTCATGCTTGACTAGTTTTCTTGGATTTTGAGGGATCTTGTTCCTTCTTGTTCCCTATATTCCTCTCTTTATTATCTCTTATTTATTGATCCTCTTGATTTTATTGATCATGTGCCTTCTCTTTGTGCCTCGTTTCTTCTCTCTTTTCTCTATCCAACTTTATTTCCCAACAGGCCCACAACACTCACTCGTGGCTCATCTCGAGCCATTTAGGCTTGTTGTTTCAGGTTCTTCCATGCCTTAATGAATTTTTGAAGGATATCCTTTGTTGTTTGTACTGTTGTTGTGATTTCAACTTCCTTTTTCAAAATTTATTCTATTTTGTTTTCTTTCAAGCTATTTAATTTGGCCTCGGTGTCTTGAACTGCTTATGTCTTGCTATTTTCACGGTAGCTAGTTCCTCTAGTACCTCGTCCTGTCGCAGTATTAACTAATGTGTGATCCTCCATTGTTCTTATTTTAGTTGCTCCACTGCAAGATGAAATTTCCTTTTATCTAGCAGTGTTTTCATTCTTTTAGTTCATGGAGGAGTATTTGCACATTCTATGGCTTGAATATCTTGTTCATGTGCAACCCTTATTTGATCGTCTAATGCTTGTGACTCTGGGGTGTTTTTCATCTCTTCCCATGTGCACATGTATTTTTATCATATCTTTATACACTCTTGTTCTAAGATTTTAATCTTCACCACCGTTGTATACGCATTCCTTTCCCTTTGCACTTTTTCTTTAGGTGGTGTCCTTGGTGTTACGCTCACTTCCAATTCAATGATCTTCTTGTGAAGGCACTGGATAGCCTCACTAATCTTCCCTACTTGTTCTTCGACCATGGCCACTACCACCATCAGTACTTTCGAGACCTCCTTGTATAGTTTTTGGATAGTTGCATGAACTTTATGCGCTATATGTTCATCTTCTTCCTTCTCCCTCGAGGCTTTGGAAACCTTTTTTTCATCCTCATATTTGTCGTTTAAGGCTTTTGCAACCTTTCCTTCCACTTCACTCTTTTATATACTGGATCTATCTACCTGTCCTTCTTCTTCATTCTTCACTTTTTCTATGATTTCCATTCATTGTTCTACGACACATTTTTCCTTTAGTGTAGTGGTGTACTTCTCTCTAGGTCCAACTTCTCTGCTTCTACTTTTTCTAGCTCATTGGCTGCAGTATCTACCCGATACCTAATTTCCTGTGTGATCCCTGTTTCAAATTATTGTAATAATTCCATTGGCATCTGGGAGACAACGAGGTCCACGTGACTTAGTTCTTGCACTGGGATTTTGAGTACTCTACTCTCTAATACCCATGTAGGTGCTTCTCCCACTATGCCTTGTTGGGATGTGCCTACTCCTGGCGCCGACCAATCAAATTGTCTCTAGTAATTGTTGTAGCCTCGATCATTGATATTGCACCTTCATTTGAAGTTATTCTTGTTTCTTTGTCGTCTCTTCCAAGACTTCTTCCACTACATTTGTAAGCTTGTATCTAATTCAATCCATGTCATCGTCTATTAGGGCATAGATAACTTGAGTCTTTTGAGCCTTTTTCTTATTCCGCGCAGTTGAACCTGGGCTTTGGTCTGGTCATTTCCTTCCTTTTTGAAGTGAGGGTTGTGGAGGTTGATCTATTGGCCCTATTTCTAATGTGTCCTTTGTACCATCGCCTCCATGGTTTCATGTGCACCATTGTCAGGAGGGTTCTTTTCTCCATTTGTGTGTTGTGTCACTTCGGCATTCCCCCTCTATGCCATCACATCCCCTTCTTTTGGTACCTTCCAATATGGTTTCCAATCCTGCATAATTGTTGGCACAAGGGAAGACCCAGGGTTCAAATCTAACAGTGCACCAATAGGCCCTAAATACTAGTACTTTTGACAACACCTACGGAGAAGATGCAGTCTCACCCGAAGTAGCAATAGGGGGGTTGAAAGACACAAATGTCTACAACCAGAGGAAATGCAAAGTGTGTCCAAAACAACACACACATAGATAGTTATTCTTTACTTCCTTTAAGCCTACTGCTTGATTTATATCTCAGATCTATCACAATGATACAATAACAGAATAACATAAAGTAAAGAACACACCATCAATCACACAGAACAACAAGATATATGTGGTTCACCCTCTTCCTAGGGATACGTCCATAAAACTTTGTTTCTTGATATTATATGAAAACATATAGTTCTATCTATGCACTTAGATTGTAGATATCTCTCTCTTTCTCTTCTTATCTCCCCTCCCTGCACACCTAGTTGCAAGGTTGATCTTCGCACCCAGCTGAAGATCTTACAATACAATAATATTCTCACAACACAATACTCTCCTCACACAACAACAATAATTACTCTCTTAACCCACAATGACGAACTCAGAATGAACCAATCCCAAGTCCTCTAGACCTTTATTTATACATTACATGGCAATCATCTAGGTGTCAAAACCCTATATCCAAAAACCCTAGGTGTCTAAAACCCTAGGTAAACTTCACTACTATAAATGGATAGAATTTTTGACACCCAATTGCCGTACCCTTGATGTTTGACGTCACTCAACCACCGCTTATGAGGGCTCAACAAACGTCGAAAAATCTCTCGTGGTTTTTTCGACGTTGGACTATCATTGATATTCCGACTCCCCTAACGTCTAACGACCGACGGCCTTTAAAAAATTTAATTTCAAAAGACAACCAAAAAAATACCAACGACGTCCATCGGTCTACCGATGAATATTCTGACACTATCCCACTGATGCGACCGACGAGCGTGTTGTAGTTCCAATGCTTTGCTGGGAGCGTTTCCTGTTGGAAGTTCAACCTGTAGTAGTCGAAAGACTGACAGACCTGAATATTTAAAAAAAAAAAAAATGTTGAAAAGAGGCGAGGCATTATTTTTCTCAAGTTCATAAAAGGCACAGAAGGTTTCTTCAACACTAACCAGCCCATTCTAGTTGCCAAATTCTACAAGATCCTGGAGAAAATCATCGGTTGGCTCAAGCTTCAGCAAAGGCAGAGATGGATCGGTTGTTGCAATTGGAAATGGGGCAAATAAATGGCATGGAATTTATCAAAAGATGATTCTATCAAGTAATAGGGAAAAGAAACGGCATGGAATTTATCAACATTAGTCCCTCATGGCCACATAAATGTATTGTCCATGTTCATACCAAACCAAAATTTATTCACTTGTAGCACCTATGGGATTCACAAAATGGATTTAGTAACTATAAT
>JASDQU010338113.1:0-12541 GCA_032191745.1 Picea mariana
ACATATTGATATCTATTGAGGATAGTTGCCTCATCTCAATTGGTGCTAAGAATGTAAGTTGAGTCTTTCATATAGAGTTGGTTCTCTTGTAGAGTTGTACTCTATTTAGTTGTTGTTGAAAAACCCCCGGATTGAAGTCCATGATAAAAAGAAAAATTGTACATACATCTTGTGTTCTTTGTGTTCCTTATGGAGATGATTTGTTGATGATATGTTGTTGCTATATGTTTTTGATATGTATTCACATATAATGATTATAAATGAAAACAATGAGTAATGAGCAAATGTTGAATTTTAACTAAGGAGTTTTTGTGTAAGAGGGAAGTTTTGGGAAAAAGATCTCCACACTCATTCACCCCCCCTCTAAGTGTGGTAGGTGTGTCCAACACCTACTACGATAATATGAAGAGATCCATATAGAATGAGCCTCGCATGACTCTGAACACTCTACACCAGTTTCGGCCTTTGATAAAGTTCAGCACAAATCGACATTTCATTTATATTACAATGTGTGTCGATGAACATAAGCAAAAACTTCAGTCCTACTGCAAGAGTGACGGAGGAGGAGATTACTAAGGAATGGTCTTCTGACCTCCTTATCCTCGCCAAACCCATATAGATATCCAACATCGACAGCCCAGAAACTGTGAAGGATACACCCATACCTAGCAGGACAAAGAAGATCGAAGTGGTCCAAGGATTAGACAGTGCATCCTTGAAGACTTCTTTCATATCACTAGAGCAAGGAGGTGATGGTGAAGAGTTAGATGACAAAGAAGTAAAACAGAAGAGGAAGGTTTCACCTTTGAAACCTTCTTCCCAGAAGAGATCGAAAGCCTCCATGACCAAGATGCAAATTGTCCTCACCTCTGACGACTTCGACTTCCTCATAGCAGCCCTGAACGATGCTTCACTGGAAATAGCAGAAAAACAAGAGGCCAAGAAGGAAGCAATGTATGATAGAATTGAAATCGAACTTCGAGGGGTACAGTAGTCACTATAGTCTAGTTGCACAGTCTTCACTGCGCCTCTACCATTGGGAACACCAGAGCTGGGAGACAAGCCAACCCAACTCCACCGATTAGCTGATACAGTCGAAGCTCGCCTTTGACGAGCACAAGAGGAAACAAAAAAATCCACCCAAGATTTGATGCAAGCACAAGGAGTACTTGTAGAATAGCTTCGAGCTACAGAACAAAAAAATATTTCCTCCCAAGCGAAGTTCGACGAAGAAAAATCAAAAATACAACAAGGAAAAGAATAGTTGCTCATTGAGCAACTCGAAGTAAATGAAGTAGTCAATAGAGCACTTCGCTCTGTGACATTTGTAGAAATAAAGGTAGAAGATAGAGTTACATAGAAAGTAGAGAATCTTGAAGAATTGATCCAGCAGCTACAGCAATGCATCGTAGACTTAGAAGTACGTGCAGAGACCCCACAGGATGTGAAGGACCAAAGAGAAGCAACTACCAGGAGTGCAATTGAGAGACTAAAGGCCTTTGCTATGGAATACAAGAATTTGAGTGATCACAGTGCCCTAACATATGAGCAACTCATTGAGAGTCCAAAATTAAGATCATTGGATTCGCAGCTCCAAGAGGCAAAGTATCAAGTCGAAACGATACAGACAGAGTTGAAGCTCTTGTCAGTTGTGGAAAGATTGAAGAGATCTCAAGAGAAACACACTGCCCAACATCATATTCATGCTATTCATAGCATATTTATGGAAGTAACTCAGAGACTCAAACCTATACAACATAAGTCCTACCAATTGTTCACAGAAGTTGAAGGTCGAGGAGCAGAACTAGAGCAAGTTGTTAATGCAGTTGAACAACGCCTGGAAGGACCTGTGAACGATGAAGTCATCCAAGAGTTTCTTGAACAAGAGGTCATAGCACAGCAACAAGTCAAAGCTACTCGAGCCATGCTCAATTCTTTCGAAGAAAAACTTCGTACATCAGAGTAACTCTGGATGAGTCACAGGTGAGTGTTGGGGGCATGTTGGCCCTCAACCAAGTTTTGAGATATCCTTGGTCAATTTTGACCATTTTGGACATCGAATGCCTATTGAAGGTGGAGTGCAAGATGAAGCATATATCACAGGATCTCGACCCCTTTTTAGGATTTGGGAATATGTAATGGGTGTGGGAATGTCGGCCCATGGGTTTACTCATCCTTAGGCCTATTTTGTAATATATAAATAGATGTCTAGGCGATGTAAGGAAATAGGTTAGAGGCATATATGTGATGTTTTGCTAAGTGCAAGTGTGGCTTATAAATTCTTTGTGCATACTATGAGAGACTTGCATAGCTAACTGAAAGTGGTTGTAACTGACTATGAAGGGTTTTTTGTTGTAACACAAGGAAGGAGGATCTAGTGAGGTGTGTAGATATCCTATCCTATGTGGAGTAATGCTTTCATGGCTTTGTGCATGTATCCGATTGAAGAAGCTAATAAAGAAGAAGTGTTGGTGGACATAGCCCCAAGGTGGGGGTGAACCACGTATATAATGTGTTTCTCTACTTTATGTGATGTGTTGGTGTACTTATGTGTTATCTGCTAAGTGTTTGACATAGATATATAGATAGATACGTTTATAATGTGTTCTTATGATGAATCTAGATGCTAGATTAGACCTATGTGAACTTGCTTAGTGCTTGAATCTGCTAAGTCTGATCTAATTTCTTATGCTAAGTGCTTAGATACATTAGATCTAGGTGAATGTTGTGATTCTCTGTTTTATCTGCAGAGTAGATATTGGTTAAATGTTGATGAAGGTTTACTATTGAGTGCTCTATTAAATACTAGACTCACATATATGTGTCCTAGCTAAGGTTGTAGACATATGAGTCTTGCAACCACCCCTTCCTCTACCTCAGGTGAGACTTCATCTTCTTCGCAGGTGTTACCGAAAGGGCTGGTAGTTAGGGTTTTGTTGGTGCATTGTTGTGTGGTCCTTCTAGTAGCCATAGCCATATTTTTAGTTTCAAAATTTCTCTCCACCCTGAATGCATTCTCCAATGATTTGGGTTCCCAAAGGAGAACCTTATGTTGAATGTTATCCTTTAAAATTCCTATAAATGCATCAATCAAGTTCTCATATGGAATATACATTACCTTTATATTCAATATTTGGAAGTTCTCATTGTGCTCTGCAATTGAACCCTTTTTCTTGAGATTTATCAATTGGCTAAAGAAGATATTTCTCCTTGTATCCTCATAGTGTGCTATCATTTATTCTATGAAAATTGTCCAATTGACAAGTGATTTGCGAGAAAAAAGCCATCGATACCACAAAAATTGATTGGGTTCTAAATATAAATATGCAATCCATACCATTTGTGTGTGTGGCACTTCGTGTAGATCAAAGAAAGACTCTATCTGGAGTATCCATGTGATTGGATCCTTTCCATCAAACTTCCTCACATCGATCTTAGGAAACTGGTTGGTCTTCAAACCCAAAGTTGGAGTTTCTATAGTCTTGATTCATCTTCCTTTTGTCCTCATCATGAATTTCATGGGTTACATTATCACTTTCAGGTGGCCTCTCTATTACAAATGTTTTCAATCCTTCCATGATCTCCCTTTTTAAACCATCGATATTAGTATCCATTATCGCTTCTAGCTTAGCTTTAATTAAATCCATCATCCCTTGTAGTTCATCATTTGTTACTTCCTTATTTAGTAAATCATTTATATCCCTATGCATTTCTTAACATTCATCAAGACTCCAAGTAGGGTTTTCTAAAAGCTTATTTGGTGTAGAAGTTCCCTTTTTTGGTGGAATGTTGGCCAAGTATCACTGCAAGGTAGGAATTCCTAATTGGCTTAGGTAGAGGTCCTCATAGACAAGGGAGTGTCAGGTGCTATATCTCTTTAATATATGTGTGGGATCCAATGATAGTACTCGACCGAATATCTCATGGAAATAACTAATGAAGCTTGACCATTCCCTTAGACATACTATCCGACTACCCAGGTACTAGAGAGTGATCTCTTCGAGTGTTTTTCTCTGTGTACTATAGCAACAAGATGGCTAAAAATTTTATTCGATAAGTATCAGGATTCTAGGGGGTCTCCTAATATAGACTAGGTATGTGGGAGACCAAATTCATAGTAGTTTTGTCTAATGCAAAATTGTTTGAAAGGGGCCTTCTGATATACTCTACGTACGTGGAAGAACCACACAGTCCCCGTGTTGTAGCATTGACCAATAACGACAACTCCTACGTCTAGATACATGCGTACCTAAAAAAACCCTAAGTTTCTTTCAAATTTATGTGATACTCCCTTTATCCCACTTTATTCAACTTTTTGAATCACCCCAATTGGATATTCTAGTCAAAAGATATGCAAATTTCCAAAACAAAACACACATTTTAAACCCTGATTTGGAGGTTGTTTTGCTAACTGACCTTTCTTCTGTTGTATCTTTACAATTTTGTCCCTTGTAGGTCTGAAATTTCGTTTTTTAGTTCTCTAATATGTCCTCTCTGCATTGTCCTTGGTATTATCAAAATTGGATGTGCCAAGTGGAAGTTATGGTGACTTCCCCATGCCTTGTTGATTTTTGTTCTTTCCAGGAGAGAGTACCCATAAAGCATGCCAATCGCACAATATATGATATCTTATTCTAAATGTTACACCAGACATACTAAATATTGTCCAATTTCCAATGACACTGGTCTCACTTAATTTGGATACTCACTTAAGAATATATCACTATTTTACATGGAACACATGTTTGGGACTAGTTAATAGGACTAGTCAGCTACCCTATCTTACATAGGGTGTATCGCCAAAATTAGGATGACCCAGAAGATGAAATTTTTACCACAGATGCCTTGATAATTCCTCTTAATATTCTCCACATTTCCTAGTCAGAATCATCACAGAAGAAACATTATAGCAAAAATTATACAATGACTAAATTTAGGATGATTTAGGAACCTGATCTTCCACATGATATCTCTTCGAAAGTATAAAGTCCCATAAGATGATATTTTAACCACAAGAACTTTTATCCATCTACCAAATATACCCCACGGATTTCTTTCGACAACATCCCATAAAAGAAAAAAAAGTTATAGAGAAAATTCAAAGGTGTCGCAGATGCCGCAACGAAACCCCAAGACCTTGAGCTCTGATACTAAATGTTAGGAACAAAATATAAAAATAACATAAAAATATTAGAATAAGTACTCAATGCCTTGGAAAGGAGATAAATTCAAATAGTAAGCCTCTTTGAGGGGGCAACCTCCTTATACATCATATGAATTCACAAATACAAGATGATTCCAAATGAAAAGGTATCCTTGGTATATATAGGAGACTAGGAGGTAAAATTACAACTAATGGAGCCAAACCGACATAAACAAAATAACAATACTAATGCAATATGCCCCAATTAAGGGGTAATGTGTCACTATTTATGTCTTAACAAAAGTACAACAAAATATCGCACAAAAAAATGCATATCCTTATGGCATACTTCAGATCCAAAGAAAAGGAAGGGGAATTATAGCATTTTTTCCATGTACTATGATGAGATGCAAGAGAATTTGAAAACACATGGATAATACCACCGAAATTTGTGAGAGAGAATCAAGGAATAGCTAATTTTCAAGCTTCAAGGCATAACATATGGATCCAAGCTAAGAAGGATACGAAAATGGAATGGATGCAGTTGAGATATTGTGTCACAGGGGAAGAATTAAAGTGGGATATGAAGGATTGGCATGAAGAGTGGAAGGTGTGAGTAATCTCAAAGAAAGTACCAAAATATAAAATAAAAAAATAGAGACTAGACCTTCACAACAGTCAACCAGCCCAACAACAAACACAAGGAAAGTGACAGAGAGCACAAAATAAATAGGGGGTAGCATGACAACTAAAAATTCAAGGAAGAAAAACACTATACCAAAGGCCTCCACTCAGGAAAAGGACTACGTAGAAGAAATAGATGGAGGAACAAAGACCGGTACCAATATTCCTATGTAGGAGGAAATAGGAAGTGGAAATTCCCCAGATTTGGATATGCTAGCTCAAATCGCGCAGATAGAGACACTACCAAGGAAAATAATAGTGTTTCATACAAAAGGATAACACAATAAAATGAAGGAACATAAGGACATTCCTCATGTTACACTTACAGAGGATGATGCAAAATTAGTAGCATAAAAAGTGCAGGATCACATGGAAAAGGCCTTGTATGATGTTGTGAAGCATAGGGAGGAAATAGTGAAGAAATTGATAGAGTTCAAAGACGCATTGGAATAGTTGTAGATTATTACAACACAACAAAAAGATCAGGCACAAAAACAAAAAACCTCTCAGGAAAGAATACTTCCATAACATGAGACAGTGTAGACCATAGTTATGGGGAGTGAAAATTTGCGTATCACCTAGGGGATGTTGCAGGTAGATAAAGCTATAAAAAAAAGGCCAATGAAGGATATAGATCATCTGGACATGGAACTACCCAATATTCCAACTAAAGTGTTGTATAAACTACAGATAAGTGTCATGCAGGAAATCCAGTCAAGGGCCCGTGCAAATGCCACAAGCTTACAGTTGTCCAAGGAAGTAAATAATACATTGGACATAACTCTTAACCAAGTGAAGTTCAAGAGGGATGAAACAAAGAAACACACTGGAAGAATAGAGAAGCAAGTTGAATAAATATTTAAAACCATTTCTGACAGTGCACGAGGAGATAATATACCCACAGAGGATAAAATTGAGAAAACAACACAAGTTGTGGAGACTTACAGAACCCAAATTATAGAGTTGACAGAAATTTTAGTACCTAGTAGTCCACCAAAAGTAAGAATCCAAAGGGAGTAGGAGGTTACAGATCATACAGGAAGCATTGCCCTCATAATTCAGGAAATAGTAGAGCTTTACAATAAGAGCGCGCAGCTATGGAAAAAAATTTAGGAGGATGGGAAACTTTAGAAGTTGGACCAAAAATAAGAAGGGATAAATATTGCGATGCAAGAATTGAAGCAGAAGCAAAAAACTATGACAATACCTGACAGACTAAAAAGTGCATAAGAGATGAAGAATCTGCAAGCAGATCTTAAGTCCATACAAGTAGATAATCAATCAAGGTAGGCCTAGTTAGAAACATTACAAGAAGGAGAAGAACATATTCTCACTAATATTGACGTACCAAAGGTCCAAATTGAACAAGTTGTCTTGGAGAGTGGGGAACTATTCAAGGAACACATTAATACACAGACTATGGAGATTATAGTAGAAACAAAAGCATAGATAAAATACCAAGTTGAAGAAATTACAAGCAGGTTTCAGGTGCTCGAGAAGTCAGTAGAGGGAGCACACTCTACCTAAGTGGATCAGGAGGAGCCACAAGTGAGTGTCGGGGGCATGTTGGTGCAGGCCATTTTGGAACAAAATTGGAGGAAATGTTGATAAAGATAGGGATGAAAATAGAAGATTATAGAAAGGTGCGATAATTAATGAAGGCAGTTAGGAAATGGACCAAAGAAGGAGTGCATGCCAGAAAACCTAGAAAATAAGCGCCAGGAAACCAGATAAATCAAAGAAAGGAACAAATATGTGGATCAACGAGGAAAATGGTTGGATTTTGGACCATCCATGATCAGGGAGTTAGAGAGTGGAAAAATCTAATCCACCTAGGGTTAGTGAGTTAGGGTTTTGATCAATTTTGTAACGAGTAATTAACCCCTTCTTGTACTATAAATATATTTTTATGAAATACCGAAAAGGAGAGAAAAATACAAATAGAGATTCGAAGAGAGAGAGAGAGAGAAAGAATTGTGAACAGCATAGATATATTAGATCAAACCTTGTAATAGAGGGTAAGGTCATGGGTTGTGGATCCTATTGCGATCTTGTCATCCTCTGAGTGGAAGTATGCAGCCTATGAGGGTTATTCCATAGGACTTCCGGGTGGGAGAAAGAAATGTAATATGTGGAGCATTGTAACCTTGATGCAGAATAATAAAGAACCAAGATAGCCAAATCTTTATGGGCATAGCCTAGGGGGGGCGAACCATAGTAAATTTTGTGTCTTTGTGTGGAATGATTACGTTATTTCTTGCAACAGTTTAATTATGGTGAATGGACTAATCTGCCAATAGAAAGATGTAGCGCACAATAGAGTAACCAGGATAATTACTACATAATAAATTCTAATTGAATGAAACTAGTTATTGAACAGTATATATAAGATATAATGATGTGTTGATGTAATATAATAATGAATATGATGTGTTTTGAGGTAGAAAGAATGTATCTCATCCCCACAAAAGTATCCCTTCCAAGACTACAAACATCTGGGTCCTACAGTCACCCATAAGCCAAATCAAGTGAGACTGCATTATGCATTATGTGCACAGTGTTTCCTTTTGGTCTTCAAAAGGATTGATGGTTTGCAAGGTTTTGTTGGAAACCTAAAGTAGAACCCAGGTTGACCCAAAAATCTCCAACACAATGGATTAGGGGTTTGGATGCCACAGGATCCTATATGTATATTGTGTTGTAAACATTGAATATGATGAATAGAATATTAGAGATGCAACTCTAAACAAGTTGTTGGTTTTCCTAATTTGGGTTTACAGGGTAAAACTCTCTATGTAATGTGTATGTGTGGCATTGTATTTTTTTTATTAAGAATATATTTGCAATAATTAATTATACAAGTTTAAAATCTACAGTTATTCCTTCAACCCTGGCACAATGTTTCACACATCATCCTGGACACTAACATTCCTCCAACCCTATTGGTAAGATACTCATTAAATACTAGAAGTCACATAATCGATGATGCTACATATCAATGCTATGAAGTTTGGAAACTTCATTCAAGGCCTTCTCTCCCTCAATGTGCTCCTAGGAGCCTCCTTCTCATGAGAATCCATCAATTTCATCTTGTACCAACTCAATCGCTTGACAGAACTAGAAGGGCATAAATCTCTATTCTCATATGAAGGTTGGCTCCCCATACTAGAAGTCGATGAAATCTACCTTTCATTTGTCTTCTCACTTTTCAGAGCCTCTCTCTCCTTGTCCTCTACCACTGAAATTGATCCATGATCCAATTTCCCTTAGATCCTCTTACAATATTTCCTTACAACTTGTATAACCTGCCCTCTCTGACACTAATGTTGACTTCTATGTTAGTGATACTTCCTCTGAATTCATGAAATTTTTTCCTTTTTGGGACAAAACTGCCTATCCCTTGTCCTCCAGAACTTAAACTTAGAGAAAGTTCTTCTTTAGTTCTGATACATCTAACAACTCTTTGTCTTCCAACAAACCTTTGGCTCAAGATGGAACAATATTGTTCCCTCTCCCTTCACTCCATACTTGGAATCATCACCGAGCTCCACATGCATCCCTCAATCCTTCATCAAACTTCTAAATAGCTCCCATGTCTCTGTCATATTTTCTATCCACTAAGAAAGAACCAAATCCTACAACCTAGCACCTCTATCATTGTTGTACAACCTTGTACCTATAAATTTTCAATCCTTGTGTGTGACTATCCTTACTGCAACCTACATATGTAAATGATTTTCTATAAAACCCATGTATGTACACACATTTTCGTTCTGCAACCCACATATGTATGTGCCTTGTTTAATTGTAGCATGTGTACACACAGGCCCTGAGCAACTTTCTCAATGTGTACAACTATGGAACTCTACTCCAATGTACTAGACCTTCCTATAGTTGTACCTACTAGTGCTCTATTGCTCATATATGTCCTTTCTACCAAATCTGTCTACTCTTCCTCCTCCTCCTTTGGACTCACCAAATCTCTTTGAGAAAAAATATTTCTTTTCTCTCTCAATGAGTCACTAATCCAATAGATTTTTTATCCCTTGAGATGATCTTTGTCTGAAATTCATTCTTCACCCTTGTTGATATCCTCTTGAATCACAGTCCTTCATGGCTCAAGTACTCAATGAATTTCATTACTGAAAGTTCATTTGTACATGCTATATGATCCTACACATCCTTGTTCCTACTAAAACCCGTGTATGTAGATGAATTTCCTTACTAGAACCAATGTATTTACGTGAATATTACTAATGCAACCCACATACAACTTCTTACTCCTGCAAAATGTTACCTCTATACGATTGTTTCCTATAAATTCGTCCTTCAATTTCTTCCTGTTGGTTTATATATGTGCTAAGAGCTCCTGTAGATATGATAGATATACTGCAAAATATAGTGAGTTTGTGCTTTGTCCTTAAAACACCCATCGTGACACTCCTAATCCAATAGATCTATTGTTGTAACCCTAGATTTGTGCAACCTAAGATTGACTCCCTCTCAGAGACAAAACTCTGACCCCATGTTGAAATACTTACTTCAACACCTAGGTATCTTGTTATCTAGTGATTTCCTTGTTGTAAATCAAATTAGAATCTCACAAAACAACATACACTATTGGAATATTCAAATCAAATAAATATAGTGGAAGCAATACTGGAAATTGAAATCTCAACCACAATACCCGAATATATTTTTCACATCTGTTATCACTATAACAATTTTCGGATGGAATCCAAGTTTCAAAATCTTAGCAAAGAACTATATTGTTATGGAAGTATGATAGTTTGTAGGACCAGGCTATATCTAGCGACATATAGACAAGTATAGCGGAGGCACGAAACAAAGGATTCAGCGGACCATCGATCTTGAACGAGGCCCAGATCAACAGCTAAGGCGCATATTGGGGAATGAAGCAGCGCAGAGAATAATCAGTCGAGGGTGGGCCAGGGAAAACCATCAAGGTTTTATCTATAGGTACATTGCAGTAAAAAGTAGTCAGACTAAAACCAGTTTCTCCAACCCCCAATGTCAAAAGTTTTTGGGTCAAGGTAGACCGTCGATCTCGAAAGTGACTCAGATCAATGGCTAAGGCGCATATCGATGATTGAAGTAGCACAAAGATTAATCAGACAAGGGTGGGCTGGGGAAAACTCTTGTGGTTTAAATTGTGGATGCATGGTGACCTCAGAGACACATCAGGGCAAAAAGCAGTCTGCCTAAAACTGTTTTCTCCAACCCCGATGTCGATAGGAAAGTATAAAAGGAGGACCCTTGACATTATTTTATGATATGTTGAAGCATTCAACGTTCAAAAATTGGTGCAAAGAATCCATTTGAAACTCAAGCCCATAACTGAATAAAATTCATGCTGCCTTCGCCACTTAACAGGTATTTTCCACCATGACCGCTAATCCTGTTGTTTTATCTGTGAATGAACAAGACATCTGCTCCAGAGAAGAATCCCTAATTGACAGAGACTCCAATGTTTTCGACATAGAGATAATAGTTTCTCTTGTTTCTGTATCTAGATCTAATTTGTTAGACAATGTGGGAACACGCATACCTTTCCTTGAAGCGGCTCAAGCCTCCATCACCCCTTACATCATAGAAGTAGTCTTTCCATTCCATGAAATTTTCAACTGGTGTGTAGAGTGATATTCTCAGGAAGAAAGAGTCATTTTGAATAAATTAGGGTCAAATGTTTTATGTGAAATAGACATTCCCTCACTCTGCCACACCCTCAATATACCAGAGTCCTTCCCCACAGTGTCAGAGCCCTTTGAGGAATAGGAAATGATCATGATCTATCGATAATGCCTACCAGAAGTAAAAACCATGTTTCCGCAGACCATTGTCAAGCCTGAACACCATTTAGAGAGTTTGTCGTTACCTGTCAGTGTAAGTTTCATGGTCATTGTTGGCGTAGGGGCAGACCCAGGGTTCAATGCTACAACAGTGCACCAATAAAACCCTAACTACCAGCCCTTTCGGTAACACCTGTGAAGCATATGAAGTCTCACCTGAGGTAGAGGCAGGGGTGGTTGAAAGACTCAAGTGTTTGCAACCTTAGCTGGGACACAGATCTATGATTATAACACATAGAAATCACCTAGCATAGATTATTCATCAATATTCATCCCTTATGATACTTCACAGATAGCATAGAGCATCACAGTATGTACTTAGATCTAAGATAATTCAGCACTTAGCCACAACAAGATTGATTAGATTCAAAAAATCAAGTATTAAGCTTCTTACATACCAGATCTAACATTCATTCATATCTTAGAAGCACAAAGCATAAATAGATCTATCTAAACATATCAAAAGCACTTAGCAAAGGAAGAGACAAACACATCAGGTCGAGGAACAGAGCATAACACATAGATTTATCATGGTTCACCCCCACCCTCGGGCTACGTCCACAAAGCCTTCTTCTTTATTAGCTTTAGTTGATCAGGTTACAGCAGAGAACCTCAAAACCCTTAATCCACACAGGACAAAAGATCTATGCAGCTCTCCAAATCCTTCTTCCTTGCAGCATAGCACAAAGCCTTCTATAGTCTCACAGGGACTTGCACTCAACTCTGCAAGTCTTACACAAAATGCACAAAGCCTTGATCACACATATTCAACTCTTGGCACATAGCCTACATCACATAGATATATCATCCACTACTTATCTATATGGCCTAAACATCTATATAT
>JASDQU010338114.1:909-11278 GCA_032191745.1 Picea mariana
GGATGGAGAGTTCAACTCTCTCTTGATATTGGAGGATTGTATCTTCCTCTTGGAGTTTTATCCCTCCCTTTACATTTGGAAGTTGTAGCTACCTTTGGAAGTCATTACTTCCCTTGAACAATAACTATTGATTATTTCTCATATATTGTGCATGGTGTATTGTGGTGTATTGGTGCGACTCTTATACTATTGTTCATTTATCATTGGATATAATTGAATGGTTTAAGTATAAGTTGAAAAATGTTTTAAATTGTACTTGATATTGATTCACCCCCCTCTTAGTATCAACATTGGCTACATGAAATCTAGTCTTGTTCTTAATCACAATTATCATCAAGGTTTTTATTATGCAAGCTTAGGTGTTTGAACTTTATTTTGAGAAAAAAGGACTCTTTATTTTTAATATATCCCATGTCCATTATTTATCTTGGAAATATAAACATTTTAGGCATATCATCTAAGGCTTACTTTAAAAGATTAGATTTTCATTATGAGTCAATGTTGTGATTTAAATGGGTTGATTAAAATTTGTCGATAATTGAATGTTTATTAAATCTTAGGGAGTTGATTTTCTCAAATTTGCAAAATATTCCCAAATCCCAAAATATAATGTCGATTTTGGTATGAATCTATAATTATTTAGAAGGTGTGATATCAATTTGATTTGATTTTGTTAATTTATTTTTCTTAACTAAGTGTTGAGGATTCTGTAGCTACTATTTTAATTAATATTAGTTTATGTTTTACAAGTGTCCATTACAGATATACAATTGGACCTTAGTTTAAAAATATGCCAAAACAATACATTTATTGGAATTATTCATCTCCATAGCTTAGGCAAGACAAAGTTGAAGATTTGTGTTAGTTCACAGGAGGCAAACTTCCATCTTTCATTCCGAGAAAATGGTGAGGAATCTCTCAAAATGGCAAAAAACCCACTTGTAGAACATGCCATTTTATCTTATATGCGAGCGGTTTTCTCATAGGGTGATTATGTTTGGAGGAATCCTTATTAGATTGAGAGGGAATTTCCTAGATTTTTTGTTGTGTCCAATCTCTATGAGGCAAAATTCCAACTTCATTTCCAAGAAAACGATGATGAATCTCGCAAAATGACCAAAAAATCATTTTCATAAGAGGCCTATTTAGTTCTTAGGAGGGTCGTTTCCACAAAAAATGAATCCTTTGAGAGATATGCCCGATTTTGCAAATCGAATGTTCTTAGAATTCATGTATACATATCATATCTTGAGAGCCACCAAAGGGGATTTCAATTTTCTGCAAGAGGGGTACTCTTTGCACTATTGTAAGAAAGCTTTTATTTTGTAGAACTTGTCTTAATACTCAGATTTGAAGCTTGGGGATTCTCTTTCTGAGATTTAAATCTCTTATGTAGAAGCATATTTCATACTATTATGGGTTTTATTTCTATCAACATAGCTTGATGTCTTGGAGAGATTGTTGGAGAATTATATTGGGAGATACATAGGTTTATTGATTGTATTTAATTTCAGATACTATTATTTGTATGCATATAATATTGTTCTTTTGTTTCTTTTTGGTAGATTTATACCAATGATTGCATATGGTGGAATTGTTGTTCTTTATGCAAATTTCTATTTATCTGATCAACTATATGATCTTATAATTTCTTAGATCTGTGATTCATCTCTTGATTTGTTTATGCATTTTAATCAGTTTGTGAGTAACTTTTTACTCGGACATTTATCATTATAAATTGATTTAACAATCATTACAGTATGATAACTACTTCCTTACTATAGTGATTTATCTTTGATGATTTCCAGGTTATACTAATTCTTTGAACATAACATGAAAGACACTAAACAATTTCAATTATTAGGACTACTCTTGTAATTTGATATTCTATTTAAATCTCATGTTTAATCCCCATCATTTTAAAACCATTTCACTTGGTATTTAGGAACTATTTTCTATGTGCCAATTTAGAATAGTTTTTCATTTGTTTTCTGCATTATTAGTTAGATCGTCATTTAGTAATACATACTTGAAAGTCTCCATATGTTGGAGAAAATATTATTGTGGCTTTGTTGAGCCCTTGTTTCAGATAGTTTAAGTTAGTTTAGGTAAGGGTAATTGGACCCATTAAAACCATTTTGGATCACCACACCAAATGGAAAATGGTCTAACTGGGACCCTGACCGAGTGATTTCCACAATGTTGAATATAGTCAATTCCGACCATCAAAACTTTTGGCACTAGAAGGAGGGACACAGATAAATTATCTGTGTAGAGTTTTATTTTAAAGTTTTTAACTAATCATGGCTCCTTTGTGCATTCTTGATTTGGGTCATGCTTTTAATTCATGCAGGCCTACCAAGAACATTCCTAAAAAACAACTCGAATCCTTGTCCAATTTGAAGTATGATGGTGAGAGTAAAATTTTCGCTTAAGATCATCTTTGTCAATTTGGGGATAAATGTGAATCTTTTGATATTAATAATGAAAATGATATTTGTAGGTTGTTTACTCTCACATTTCATGGTAGGATTTGGGATTGTCTCAAAGCATTATCAACTAAGTCTATACACTCATGGAACCATTTTATGAAAGTTTTTCTATTAGCCCATCAAAACTAGAATTATGAAGAATTGTGTTTAGAAATTGGAAATCTTCCAATGCATGTAGATGAGTCTTTTGATGACTTTTATGCTATATTTAAGTCACTTTTTTTTAGATTTCATCTTGAGGATTTTCCCTCAACTCAAGATATATTATAATGTTTTCATTCTCTTGTTATTTCTTCTCTTGAATGTAGGAAATCAAATTAGCATGAACATGATATAGAAGATTCATCGGTTCATCTTAATTCTATTACTAATTTTGTTGAACCCAAGAATGAATAAAAAATTATATCACATTCACAAACATTAGGGGTCTCTTTCACACATTTTCAAATTTCAGAAAATGATAACATAGACCTAGATCTGAAATTTGAGAATTCATTTGAAATATCTCTTAATGTTTGTAATCAACCTCAAGAAGGGTCAATAAAAATTAGTCAAACTCAACATTTAATTAATGAACTAGATTCTAATAATTCTTGTTTAGAGGAAGATTCCGAACTAATACCATTTATTCAACAAATAGGTTATCTTTAAATCAGAGTTCTAATTCTATTAATGATGCTTTAAACCATGATAATGAAAATTCTCAGGAAGCATCTACTTTGTTGTACTCTAGTAATCATTAATTTTTGTATCTAGATCTATTTTCAAATATGTTTTCATTTAGTAATTCTTCTATTAATCTTTTTGTTGAAACTTTTTCTTTTACTAGTTCAGATTGTAGTAAATTAGAGACCTTTGAAAAATAATATAATTATTCAGTTTCTTCTGATTTTGATCGAGATGCAATAATTGTAAACACTTTACTTATCAATGATAATGCTAAATCCCTTGCTTTTCCTTTTTATGGTGTTGTTAATTCAAATTTGCCAAGGGATCCGCAAGAGAAAGAAATTGTGTTTGACGAGTATTTTGAACTTGATGGTATTCAACCTTATCCATTGAAAAGTGAATTATATCTAAAAACATATTTCAATCTAGCAGATTCTCATGCTTTGACTTTATTGTCATTGACACAAATATGTTTATGAACATTATGATGTGTTTGATTCTCATAATTCAGTTCAAGTTTCCAATGACACTTATCCTAATATTCAATTGGAAGCTCACTTTGATAAAATCTTGTTGGAACTCTTCTCTAGTGGCAATTTCGTTCTTGTAAATGATGATTGGTCCACTGGTTTCCTTACTAATTTTAGGTTTAGTAAATTAGATGATTGTGTACACATGACAATTAGCTTGGAGAGTCACACTTCTTTCTTTTCATTTAGTTTTCAATATTCTCTTTGGGAAGAAGTTAGTTTTTTCAACTATTGGGCACTAAGGCACATTCTCTTAATCTTATTAAGTCCTCTGTGTTATAACCCTATAATTCATAGGATCATATGTTGACTGGAAATTTTTCACTCTGGGTGTATAGGTTTGCAAATAATATTTCATCTCTGCAAATTATTTTCAAGGGAAACATTGCACAAAATCCACATAATGCACTTGTCCTATGTTTTGGAGAAAATATGACTTTGTGCTCACAGAGTAATAACAATGCATAAATGAACGGTTTAGAGGCTGGTGCTGAGATCTACGATCCACAAGATTTTTCGAACTCGCCCGACCATTCTACCTTTAATTGCAGGGGGGTCCGGAATCGCAGATAATGTATGCGCGCATCTGGATGGCCCAAGTTTCAGCGCTTAGATCTACGGTCTATATTGGATTTCGGACCCCCCGTCCATTCTTCCTTTAATGGAGGGGGGGGGGGTTCCGGAATGTGTGTTAAAGATCATGCACAGATCTGCGGACGAAGGCACCAGCGCTTTCATTAATGGCTGAGATTGAATTCTGGACCCCCCTGACTAGTCTGTCTTTAATGGAAAGGGGGGGGTCCGGAATGGAATTTTTCTCTAGCGGGCCCCTATCTCTACATGGTAGGAATCTATTGGTCCCGACTCCCATCACTTACCATTCATCTTTTCCTGACATACCCCGTCACCTCATGACGTCATCCTGCATTTTCCCGACACCCATCCAAATAAATCCACTTAGGATAATAAACAAATGATTAGATTAGTTAGTTATGTTAGACTAATTAATAATATAGTTAGTTTAATAGGCTGGATTAGTTAATAATTATTTGGTTAATTAATAAATAAGTTAGTTTAACTAACTAGGATATTGTTTTGTTAATTTAATATTAAATAAAAAACAAAACAAATTATAAAAACACAAAACATTATAAAACAATATAAAACATTTTAACAAATACTAATAAACAAAACAAACATTAAATAAAAACATACACAAAAAAACACATATAATAAAACAAAATATAAAAAACAAACATAAAATAACTAAACTAAAACGTAAACAAAACAATAATAAAAAATATTAAAAAACAAAAACATAAAACAAACCTACATTATCCTAAGTCTACCCCACCCAAAAGCCCACGCACATTTTCCTACATCATGCCCCATCCACTCACATCAAACATTCAAACGAACGGCTATTAAAAATTCTGGACCCCTCCTCACCATCCAGAGTTTAACGAGAGGGGGGGGGTCTGGAATGGTAGTTTACCAAAACCGCCCCCCCAGATAGGTGTCACCTTCCTATTCCAGCGGACCTCCCCCCCCCCAAAAAAAANGAAGACATGTTGAACAGGCAAAAATGGTGAAAAAATGACAAAGGCGGTTTTTTGGGGGGTCTGGAATACCACCCGTCCCCCAAAAAACCGCCTTTGTCATTTTTTCACCATTTTTGCCTGTTCAACATGTCTTCATCCGAGGCCATTTTTTGGCAAATGAAAACGAATTCTAAGAAACCGAGAGAGGTCTTTCTCTGTAACGGGATGAAGAACAAAAACCTCTCTTAGTTTTTTCACAAGTGCCACGAGCAGGGAGAATCAAAGCCATCTTCGAGGCCCTTTTTTCCAGATTTTCGCTTTTCCGTTATAGTCCTGATTTTGGAGGAGCTGTTATGGCCAGTTGGGGACGAATTTGGCAAACCGAAGGAGTTTTTTTCTAGCACATGCCCATATCCAATAAAATCCTTCATTTTTTCCCCAGGTGTCACCTTTGAAGAGAAACACACGTCTGTTTGGACCCCTTTTTCATAGAAAACCAGTCCATCTTTCATGGCGCACAATTCCAAATTTGGTGGGATTTGTGGCTATTTTTGGTCGAGGCAGTTAAACCCGACTCTCAAAACTGATGGGGAGGTCTATCCTATTTATTCATAGGATTTTAATGTAAAATGGTTCGACCTGTGTGAAGTTTCTCCCTTTTGGCTGGACTGTGGGCCTTGCTACTCCAGGAGGTTTTTGTCTGTAGTTTTTGAATGACTAAACAATAATAGAGAAGATGACTTACAGGATTCTTGTGTAGCAGCGTTGATGGCATTCCTCTTCTGTGTTAAGTGTTTTCTTCCAGTTATCATGCCATTTGTTTTCAATTTCCTATTATTGAATGATAGTAATAGAGATGAATTTATTGGTGAATACTCTGCATCTGATCCTTTGGTAATCTTTATGTTTTCTTCTAAAGCTCGGTTTATGAATTCTTAACTGCTCATTTGCTCAGTTTTCCTCCCCCTTTTCTTCCTCAATTGACACCATTCAAGCTTAAGATGATCCAACACCTGTTATTATCTTTCCCTATGGAGACATTTACCTCTAGATCTGACTTGATCATTATCTTAAAAACAGGCCCCATAGCCCAATGGTGATCTGAGAAACTCGTCAACCACCTCCTCATCTAAATATTTCAAAAACCCCAACCCCATACTTGCATAACTAGCCTAATACCTATTAAAACAAAGTTATATCAGATAGAGAGATCCCTCTCTGAGTCTTGTAGGGCTAGATCCAAGACTCGAAGTGGTTTTGATGTTGCCTCTATGACTGCCATCACATCCTTGGGAAAATTATAGAGTGCTAATAGAATGGTGACTCCACTGGGTAAGCTTTCCCCATTAGTACACTTCAAAGCTCCAGATCTAATCACTGATGGTGGACAGTGACCAGACACAAGAAGGCTGAGATCATTCACCTGGCGACTCCAATCAGCTCCAAACAGTGCCAAACTCAAAGACTCCACTGGAGGAAGAACCTAAAGCATGGCCAAGCAGCCTAGAAAGACCAAGTACTCAAGCTCAAATTGCATTCAAGACATCTTTGGTTTTATCTGCAATTATGTCTTGTCTTTTTCTAGGCCTGATCAAAAGTATATTGCTGAAGATTACTTTGACCATCTGTTAACTGATGAGTCTCAAGAGATCATATCCCCAATTGTAAATTATGAACATACTCATACACCTGTTCACATCCTAGATGCACCTGTAGAAACCCTAGTGAGACATAAGCCTCTTGCTTTATCTCCTACTCTTTCTCAACCTCTGGATGGTTGTAAGCCCCTTGCTTCATCTCCTGTGCTTGCAAAATTCCCAGATCGATACAAGCCTCTAGATTTTCCTCCTTTTCTCCATGACCTCCCTGTCAATTACATCAATAATCTGCCCAGGTTTGATGGAGAGAATGCCAATATTACTGTTGAAAAGCATATCCAAAGTCTTGAGGATTTTCTTGGCCTCTTTGAGGTAGATGATGATGATGTCTGCATCAGATTGTTTGTCCTGTCTTTGGGAGGTAAAGTTAAAAATTGGTTTAGAAATCTGCCAGCTGCAAGAATTAGAAATTTTCATCAGTTCATGCAAGTGTTCTTAGATAGGTGGGTGATCATGGGAAATGTTTTCCTCATCCTAGAAGAATATGACCACATGAAAAGAAAACCCGGGGAAACAGTACAACAGTTTTCAGCGAGGTTCAATGAGNTAGCCAAATTGCATTTCCCAGATGCCTTTGATCCTGAGATGGCATTCCAATTAAGAGAAAGGAACACTGCAAGCCTTGAAGAAATGTAGAACATTACAGTTGATGTGGAGGCCAACTTGCTGATCAAAAGGTCAAAAGTAAAGAACAAAGAAAAGGAGCAGCTGAAATCTTCAGAAGCTAAACTAGACATTCTGGTCAGCACCATGGAAGTGATGATGCAGAAGATTAGCATAAAAGAGGAGCTTGTTGTCCAAAGACATCATGTTCCATTGATTTTAGAGAAAGAAAATGTCACAGTTCCCAAACGTTTTGTTGTTCACCCTTGGTACCATGGTTTGGGTAATGATTCTTTCATGTATTCAATTCACAACACAGTCAAAGATGAATCCCCATCTAAATTTGCAGAGGAACAACCAGCTAATATGATGTGCATGTTTGATGACATTCCTTACTTGGATTATCCACCCAAGTGTGACCAGTATGATGATGATCATGAGGCTGAAATAGAGGTTGATTGTTCAAAGAAATCAACAACATGTCATTGGCAGGATGAAGATCATTTACAGTTCAGATATGACAATCAACCCTTGCACAACAGTCATGACAGCGATGAGGAAGAGAAAAAAAATTTCAGAGTAAGGGAAAAATCTTTGCCCTTATGTTTCGCTTCTTTTCAATTTTTGAGAGGAAATTGTAAGCAAGTTGTCAATAGTAGAGAGGGAGAATTTTCTGATCAACTAGGTGAAGATGTCAGTGTTGATGTTGAGGCTATTCTAAACCCAAAATTTCAACACTTTACCTACTCTAATTTTCAAATTCCAAATGAAATATTAAAGCCCGAGACAAATTATGAGTTGATCCAAAATAACTCTGTACCTTTGTGCTTTAATTCATTTCAAATTTTGAAGGAGACTCTTGGACAAGTGTTGAAGGATAAATACATAAAAGGTCAGGAAATATCATTTGAATCAATGCAACATTCTTGTCAGTCTTTTCAGGATCCAATAGTTGATCGATTGGATGGCTTGTGTGGTCAAAATCATTCACCATCATCCAGCTATGGGATACAACGCTACTATGATACAGATATGATAGGACAGTCAGCTACAGGGGTGTGTTTAGCAGAAGTCGCATTACAAAGCCCATCAGAGCAGTTGTATCCATGTCAAGAAATGCATGAGGATGAAGATAACATAGATACAATGCCAGAGCTGCCATCCAAAAATCAAGGAACATGTCATTTCTACCTTGATCCTAGAGCTACCTATATGGAGAATTTTTCCACTGTAGAGCCTCAATCTTTCTCTGGCAGTACTTTTGTTCTTCAAGATTGTCAAGGTCTCTATGGTAAATATCAATCACATTTTTAGCAGTGGCCTTTACACTTTGCAGTTCTGAGTCTACGGGCAAAAGGTCAAGCTGCACTTTTCACTGTGCTAACGAGCAGTCAAAAAGTCCTCTGGTCTCAACAACTACTTGATTGGATGCATTGGCATTATTGTATCATTTAGAACAAAAAAATTATCAGTAGCACAGGGTAGGTAGGAAAAAATGAATAAGCTCATCATTCCGAGCATCTCTTTTTCAGCAGTGTTTATCTTAATTTGGTTCCAGTTGCAAGATCAAAACAAGTACAGGTTGCAGAATAAGATTTTGGGATTAACCCAATGGATAAAGCACCGGTCTGGATGTTCATAGGTCTTTTGTTCTTGACACCTCCTAAAAGAAGCTGCCATCCCCAGGTGGAGCCACTGTTATAACCCTATAATTCATAGGATCATCTGATGACTGGGAAATTTTCACTCTGGGTGTATAGGTTTGCAAATAATATTTCATCTCTGCAAATTATTTTCAAGGGAAACAATGCACACAATCCACATAATGCACTTGTCCTAAGTTTTGGAGCAAATATGACTTTGTGCTCACAGAGTAAAGACAATGCATAAATGAATGGTTTAGAGGTTGGCGCTAAGATCTACGGTCCACAAGCTTTTTCGGAACCCCCCGACCATTCTACCTTTAACGGTAGGGGGGGTTCAAAATCGCAGATAATGTATGCGCGCATCTGGACGGCCCAAGTTTCAGCGCTTAGACCTATGGTCTATATTGGATTCCGGACCCCCCCGTCCGTTCTGCCTTTAATGGAGGGGGGGGGGTCTGGAATGTGTGTTAAATATCATGCACAGATCTGCGGTAGAAGGCACCAGCGCTTTCATCAATGGCTGAGATTGAATTCCGGACCCCCCTAACTAGTTTGTCTTTAACAGAAAGGGGCGGGTTTGGAATGGAATTTTTCTCTGGCAAGCCCCTATCTCTACATGGTAGGAATCTATTGGTCCCGACTCCCATCACTTACCATTCATCTTTTCCTGACATACCCCGTCACCTCATGATGTCATCCTCCATTTTCCCGCCACCCATCCAAATAAATCCACTTAGGATAATAAACAAATGATTAGATTAGTTAGTTATGTTAGACTAATTAATAATATAGTTAGTTTAATAGGTTGGATTAGTTAATAATTAATTGGTTAATTAATAAATAAGTTAGTTTAAATAACTAGGATATTGTTTTGTTAATTTAATATTAAATAAAAAACAAAACAAATTATAAAAACACAAAACATTATAAAACAATATAAAACATTTTAACAAAAACTAATAAACAAAACAAACATTAAATAAAAACATACACAAAAAAACACATATAATAAAACAAAATATTAAAAACAAGCATAAAATAACTAAACTAAAACGTAAACAAAACAATAATAAAAAATATTAAAAAACAAAAACATAAAACAAACCTACATTATCCTAAGTCTACCCCACCCAAAATCCCACGCACATTTTCCTACATCACACCCCATCCACTCACATCAAACATTCAAACGAACGACTATTAAAAATTATGGACCCCCTCTCACCATCC
>JASDQU010338115.1:0-12458 GCA_032191745.1 Picea mariana
ATCAAAACAATGCGACGTGCCCTTCAGGACACACTAGGTGCTCCAAGGGCACCACTCGCCTCATCTGTTCCCTTCTGCGACGTGACCTTCAGGACGCACTATGTGCTCCAAGGGTGCCACTCGCCTCCTTCCATTTTTCTTGCGCGACGTGCCCTTCAGGATGCACCACGTGCTCCAAGGGTGTCACTCGCCTCTTGACTGACTTGGTAGACATCAAAAACCCCTAGAGTCAATACTCCACCAGGTGAACTTGTGGGAGACTAAGGGCCTCTAAGGAATAAGGCCCCTGCATTATTGCGCACCCCTTAGAATCATCGTGAGCGACTATCGCAGTTTGCCCTCACAGCATCGTGGGTTCTCTCAAACTAGGTAAACGTTAACCTACAGTTCGAGCCACGGCGGGAGTGCTAGTAGGTTGTGTCAGGGTTGTTGTCCACACCTCTCCCTCAACATCTCTAGTAGTCGTGCGTGACCCCTTTACTCCACATGTGAGTCTGGACAAAAAGTTATCATTAGCCTGCATCATTGACAAATCATGTCAGAACATATCCATATCATATCATCTAATTAGATGCACTAATATCACAGTAAAACAATCAAACCCCAATGGTACACTCCCTAACTCGATCCGAAGTCCAAGGGGTTTCATCGATGCCTATGCATCCTTGAGGTCCAAAATCCTGCACACTCAGTAAAACCGATTTAATAGCACCTGTCTATGTCGAGGTGGTAAAACAACATGTAATCATCCCATAACGCCTCATAATCAAAATCAAAAATTTTAATAGCATAATAATCCGGATCACTTGCGAGCAAGTGTCCTCAAAGAATAAGTTCACTCAATGCGTCAGAGAGGGATGTTACAACATCTCACCAGAGTCATTGGATTCGTTAGTGGGTAAGTTAAAAACATTATTTCCTAATCTATTTTCATCTTTGTCTCTTTGGGAACGTGAAGCTCTAAAATCCTCAGATTGGTTAAAACTCACTAAGTCAAATGCTAAGAATTCACGTTTTGTAGATGGGAGAGTTTTTATTCCATCTAGTGAGTTCTCTAGGTGTTAGGAGATATTGACTTCCTTACCGATTGTTTCCTTGAGGGATGATCCTCCTACTATTCCTCGTACCCAGGTTGAGTCTAGTGCTGGAATTATACCACAAGCCCTTTCAACTGATATTTTTGGTACTTCCTTATTGGAACACACTAATGCTTCCCAGTTTCCATAGTTTGGATATTCCACTTCTCCACCTAGATATCAGGAACCGGAGGAAGATGATACCACTCTTACTGTTGTCCTTGACTCCTTTTTAACTTTTATCCAAGACCGATATTCAACTATTAAATTACATGTTTTCCTTGGCAAGTTTGTTATAAATCCCTCTTCTGATGTTGGGGAGGCTAGTATGTTGGGGAGGCTAGTACGTTACGTCTTCTTGTTGGTGGGGTAGGGAAGGAATACACCTAGTCTTGGGGACTGGGCATAGAACACTCACCTATAAAAACTAGGAACGAGCGCAAAAAGTATGCTACCTTATCTTCTTTAGATTCTACTACTCCTTCTGCTACAGATGGTGGGGCACTTAGAGAAGTGAAGGCCCTAGCACGGGAAAAGTAATGATTATGCTATCTCTAAACCTCAGAGGGACTGGAGGCACCCTTAAATTAGCCTATGTTCGAAGTGTTCTTGATAAAACACATCCTGATATTGTTTTCTTTCAGGAAACGTTGGTTCATTCTGAAAAAAGCTAGAAATTTTATGAGTACTTTAAGGTCGAATTGGTTTAGTTGTGTTGTCAGTGGGAAATTCAGTGGACTGTTAGTTACTTGGGATTCGAATGCATTCGATTTAGTCCCGTTTCTTACCTGTGGTGGGATCTTATTGATAGGGATCTGTTTAGCAAGAAAAAGGGAGGTTTCCTTCTTAAACGTCTATGGACCCTGTTTGGAGCGGAAAAAGTTTTGGACACAGGTGGCAGACTCAGGTTTACTAGCAAAAAAAAATCTTATTATTGCAAGGGACCTAAACTTGACCCTTTCCTCGAGAGAGGTTTGGGGAGGCACTACATCTGTGGGACATTTGGCCGGTTTTTTTAAAACTTTCTTTCAAGAGAAAAATATTATAGATGTGGTCCCGGGGAAGGTTGTCCCTACTTGGAGGAATGGTCGAACCGAAGCTAACTGGATTGCCAAAATACTGAAAAAATTCTTCATCTCGAAGGAATTTCTATCTAGGGTCGACATCTATAGGTCATGGGTGGAATACCCCTTCATTTATGATCATGCCCCGATTCTTCTCCAGCTGGAGTTGCCTCCTATTTTTAAAGCCTATCCTTTCAAGCTTAATCCACAATGGATAATGGAACATGATTATGTGGTAATGGTACAAGAATTATGGAACTATCCAAAATATCTTGAAGAGGAAGGAAAACATAAAAGACTAATTTGGAAGCTAAAGGATCTTAAGGACAATACAAAGTAGTGGCAAAATATTTGTTACCAAGAGGCAAATGCTCACCTCAGAGGATTGGAAAAGGATATAAATTTTATGTTACAAAACACTCTGGAAGGTGTTATTACACTAGAGCACGAAACACTATTAAAAACCATGGAACAAGAAAGGAAGAAGTTGATTAATGATAGTGAAGAACTCTGGTGTCAACGCAGCCAGGCCATTTGGATTCGTAGCGGTGATCAAAATACTAAATTTTTTCATCATTTTTCAAATTTCAGGTGAAATAACAAATATATCTAGGAGATCATGGATGATGAGGGGCACTTACAGTCAAGACAGAAAAACATAAAAGCCGAAGCTATCAAACACTTTAAACATTTATTCAAGGAGCAAGGTGATCCATCTACATTCAATCAAGTTAGAGTGGTGGAAAAGTTCTATAGACTGATAACATAAGTTGAAGCCGAGGTATTGTATGCACCGATTCAATTGGTGGAATTAAGAGATATATTAACAAAATTTAAATTCAATACGAATCCAGGCCCGAACGACTGGACTGTTGAATTCTTTTTACACTTCTTTGATCTAGTCGGGGAGGATATTCTTAATATGGTTGAAGACTCAAGACTAAAAGGAAACATTTCATGAGGTTAAACTCGACTTTCATTGCCTTAGTTCCCAAAGTAAACAAGCCTCTTACATTTGGGGATTACATACCAATCTCTCTGTGCAACCTCTGCTATAAAATTATTTCAAAAATTATTGCAAATCAGATAAAGCCGATCTTGTCTAGATCGCTTTCTGAGGAGCAATTAGGATTTTTACAAGGTCAACAGATCTAGGATGCTATAGGAACTGTGCATGAGTGCCTTCAGAGCATTAAAAAAAAAGAAGTTAAAATCCTTAGTCTTAAAACTGGATCTTCAAAAGGCCTATGATTATATTAATTGGGATCTATTGAGGATGATTCTACTACAAATATGTCTGGGTTTAAAGGTGACAAATTGGATCATGATTTTCATTGTATCCACTTCATTTGCAATTTTAATAAATAGAGAGGCCATAGACTTCTTTAAAAGTGGAAGAGGTTTAAGGCAAGGTTTCCCTTTATCCCCCTTACTTTTCATCCTGGTTATGGAAGGATTAAGTTTATTATTAAAGGAAAGTGAAAGACAAGGGAAGTTGGCGGGTATAAATGTCTCTAGAACCATTAAAATTATCCATATTTTATTTGTTGATGATGTGATTATTATGACTAATGCTACTTTGCAGGAATGGTGGGAGATAGATAAGATATTAAAATCTTTTTGTTTAGCTTCAGGCTTACAGATAAATGATATTAATTCCACCATTCTTCAAGCAGGATTATCGGAGCAGTATTTATCTCCTTTCAAATCTTTTTTTCCTTATAAATTTTTTGATCTTGCCTCAGGTTTCAAGTATCTCGGATATTACCTCAAGACTGGTCCACAACAAGTTGATGACAGGATCTGGTTGATAAAAAGAATGGGAAAAAAAGATTGATAACTGGTGCTACATATGGTTATCGTTGGGAGGTTGTCTCACATTATTTAAATCAGTAATAGAAAGCTAGCCTATCTACTGGATGTCTTTAGCGGTTATTCCATGCTCTGTTTTAAATTCCATGAGGAAATTAATGGTCAATTTCCTTTGGAAAGGAAAACACGACACAAATCACTACCATCTTTGAAAATGGGATCAGATTTCATTACCAAAGCTATATGGGGGTTGGGGCCTTCGAAATATCTATGATTTTAAACAAGCCTTGGTTGAAAACACACTTTGGAGAGTTTTAACAAGTTCAGGTGCATCGAGTTTGAAAGGACAAGTATCTCCCTCACACAACAATTAAAAATTGGTTCAGATCTCTTACGTTCCAGCATAAGGCAACTTCAAGAATTTGGAGTGGGCTATTGAAATCGGTACATTTAATCAACCATTGGTTAAGCTAGAACCCGAGATCAGGTAAGCTCATAGCACTTGGAAAAGACATGATTCTCGGGATGGGGGAAAATTCCTTCCTCTCATTAAATATTTTATCTTCTCTTCTTTACCAGAATATTTTCACTTTGGCGCAGGCTATGAGGTATTATGACAGACAACATTTATCCCCTACTTGGCTTAACAATAATGATTTAGGACTTATAGGTGATCTGGCCATCGAATGGGAACTTTTCAGAAAGGCCCTAATTGACTCTGGAGCATACCTATAGGATAGCAAAGATATATTGATGTGTACAGGTGGTGATAAATCTGGATTTCCCACTGTAAAAAAATTCTACTGGGCCATATTGTCTACTAAAAATTTGAGGAAATTTGGAGGCTGGAGGAGAGCAATATGGAAATGGAACATTCAATTAAAAATTAAAATTTTTATTTGGCTGGAAGTGGAAAGAAAATTTCTTACTTGGGATACCCTTCAATCCAGAGGATGGGAAGGTCCTGGTCTTTGCCACCTATGTAACCAAGAATTTGAAAACATTGATCATCTATTTCAGCATTGCCCCTTTACAAAGTCAGTTTGGGATAAGGTGAGTATAGATCAAGGTTTTAAAAACAGTTGGAAAGGTAATTCATTAGTGGATTGCTTCAAGAATTGGTTTGAGAATAAGACAGTTCCATCGACAATCGCTGCTCATATTTGTTGGTTTTTATGGATTGAAAGGAACAAAGCCATATTCGAGGGAAACACTCCTTCACTTCATGCAGTGATCTATAAGTATTTGGCACTTCATAATAGCAGCGATGCTCCAAAAAAGGATAGACCCCCGAGAGATATAATGATTCCTCAACATAATAATATTACAGTCGCATGTTTTGATGGGGCAGCCCATCTTGATGGAATATGATGTGGAGTGAGAGGAGTATTAAAATTTCCATATTTTACAGTCATCAGATGGGTTCTTAATTGCGACAGAGGCACCAACACAAAAGCAGAGCTTATGGGTGCATGAGAAACACTCAAGTTGGCATTACATCTATCACTCCAACATTTGAAAATCATCGGGGATTCAAAAGTGGTAATCGACTGGTTGTCCAATAGAGGCAGACTTCAAGTTTGTGCAATCAAGGGTTGGAAAGAAAGGATAAGGAACTTGATCAAAAGCTTCGATCTTGTTAGTTTTGAACATATTTATAGGAACTTCAATAGGGATGCAGATCTTCTTTCAAAACAAGCTCTTGGAGAACTAGAAGGAAGCATTTTCTCTTATCCCTGGTCTAATGGTACTGCGGGGCCCAAGAGTCATATCAATCTTTACTAGTATTGAAAAAAATTGGGCTTATCTTTGTAATTGAGTGGCAGTTTTTCGAATGTCAGCTCTAGATATGGTCTTTTTTGAATTTTGTAGTAGTTTTGGGTGATCTATTGGAGCAGGTTCTTGGTCACTTTTTCTTAGTCTTATAGTCTTGTTTTGTTGTTATAGAATTTTATTTATTTATTTATTTATTTTATCTGGTTGGTGTACTCCAGTACCGAGCCTAGATATGGAGGCAAATATGTAAACAAATTATATATCTAATATACTTGAGATAATTTTCTATTGGAAAAAGTTTTTATTTCCAAACGACAAGAACAGTTTTGAGGTTGTTATTATCTGGCTAAGTTTTTTTTTTCAATGTGTACACAATTTATATATACAATATAAAGAGTAATTTTATGTTGAAAAAACAAAAGTTTGGTGGAAACTCTTTTAAATTTGATTATGAATATTTAAATAATTATAGCATTTAATGTTTGTTTTTAAAAATAAAACTTATTTTAAAAAAATACAAAAATTTAAAGATAAAAAAAATAAAATTAAAACATAAATATTTAAATAATTATAACATTTATTATTTGTTTTTTAAAAATAAAATTTATTTAAAAAAGCACAAATTTAATTTAGATAAAAAAAAATAAAGTAAAAATAAAAAACTATTAAAAATTATGATTAAAAAATTATTATATTAAAAACTATGATTAAAGGTTATTAATATAGTACATTTCCACTTAATACGCGCTAATTCTAATCATTTGTACAACTTCATCATTATTTGATTAATTTCTTTATAAAATGATTTTGTAAGTTGTCCTTCCTATTTCCACCTCCTCCACCATCATATTTAGTTCATTTAGATATTCATAAAACACACTAATTCTAATCATTTGTACAACTTCATCATTATTTGATTAATTTTTTTTTAAAGTGACTTTGTAAGTTGTCCTTCCTATTGCCACCTCCTCCACCACCATATTTAGTTCATTTGGATATTCATAAATAATTGTGCCTTGCCTAGCCACAAACATTTCCCCCTCACTTTGTATGTTGCTTAGACATTTCCCCCTCACTTTGTATGTTGTTTAGGATTTGGATGCCAAAGATTTGAGTGGCTAGAGTCAATATATCCCCTCCCTCTTTTCTTTAGGTGTATAGGTGTATATTGATAGTGTATGATTTTTTTTTATCTTTTTTTTTTATCTAGTTAAATTTGTAATTAAAAAATGTGTATAATTTATATACATAAATTTTTTATATTATAAAAAATCATTTATATAATTTTGTTTGAATTTTACAAAAATAACTGTGAAAACCTACATACTCATAATCATTTACATATATATAATATATATTAATATTAATATAAAATTAAAAATAATATAATAATTTGTTTTATTATATTATAATTACTTATTTTATTTTTTATATCCATATCTCATGTAAAAGGGGTTTGGGGTTTGATATAGAATTTAAATTATACATATTTAAAAAAATTAATTTACATATTAAAGTGAATATCAATGTTTCCTTTTACATGGGTATTATGTTCTATACTAGTGTATTTTGAGTTTGAAGTGTGAGAAATGAAATGTTGAAGAAAAAATAAGGTGGATATGTTTTAAAAGAAAAGAAGTTTGTTTGTTTATTTGTTTTTCAAAATGTGGATATTATAACTTTATGGTGTGAAATGAAATCAAGTGTACCCATGCAAAATAATAGATGAAAAACATAAATGGATTGTGAAAGCATAGCCACACATTTTTCCAAGAATAAATGTCATAAAACATTTTTCTAAGTATACAATAAAAATATAAAATTTGATGTTTATACCATTTTCAAATTTAGATATTATCTTAAGAACATAATTTGTTATCAAATATATTAAACCAAAATATAATCTCTATTATCATTAGTCATTATTAATAAGTACAAATCCATGCCAATGATATAATATAAAACGAGATTCACATTAATTATTATTTTTTTAAATGTATATATCTTACAAAAACCCTAATTATTTCTCAAATTATATTTTAATTATATTTTCAAACATTGTAATAATGCATAATGCACAAAAGAAGAGGTATATAATACAACCATTATTGATATTTGAGCTTGGCTAATCATATCCTTCCATTAAAATCCACTACACTATTAACAATATATATGCCAATCACCATTATATTTGTATCCTTCCATTAAAATCCTTTACACCAACATTATATATGTTAGTCAACATTAACATTAGCTACTTAATGTTAGTCATATGGATATCCTTTGATGCATGCAAGTGTTAGTTGAGGGAAACAACCATATTGAAGTAAATTGTTCAAATTTAGTGTTATTTATGTGAAATTATCACGACATCTAACGATGATATTAATCTTTAAAAAGGTAATGAGAAGTCTATCAACACATCTAAAGGTGATATAGGTGATATGGATTTGTAATGTCCTCATCTACCTAGGGGTTATAAGGGAAAATTTCACTAGCCTAATCAAGTTCCCATGGGCTAAGGCAGAAAATGAACTAGGGAACATAAGTTGCCTAGGAAAACTTCATAAAGTTAAATTGGGGAAAAGGGGGGACATGGTTACTAGGCTAATAAAAAATCACTTAAAAACTATAAAGTGAGAAACCCACTAAAGTGACTTTATTTAATAAAATAATAAAAGAGCAAGGAAAAGTCTCCATGGAGTATGAAAAGGGGAAAATGAGGAGTCTCTCCTCATTCTTGCATTTTTACACTTCAAAAAAAATAATTTTGTAGAGCTCTTGGAGAAAGAGTCTAGGGTTTGAGAAACCCTTCATTGTTCATTGGTTTCAGTGTTCCAACGATACACCTTAGCTAGTTTTGGGAAGAAATCACCTTAGATTTCTTCATTGAACTTCATTTGGATCGAGTTTCCTCATTTGACATCTTACATTTTGGATAGAGATTGACTTATTTGTTTGAGAAGGCTAGGTATTCATCATGGGGGTGTCAAATTGTTGGAAAGAAGGGACGAGTTGCTTGCAGGGATTGGAAATCTCAAATTCTCAGTCATTTTTCTCATCTCTGAACTGAGATATCTATGTGGGAGGTCGCAACTTATGTGTGGAATGAATTTACAACAATGGACACCTATTTCATCAGCTAAGGGGTGCCTCTTGTCTGTGGTGGCATGATTTTTGGAGTATAACTTACACACAATAGAGGCAGTCTGAGTCTTTCAAGAGGGGAACAATTTATCTACTATAAGGGTCGATTTATATTGTAGCAGGACTATACTAAATAATGGAGAACATTTTGCATATTTGTGGAGCAGATTCATTGAAGGAAAGTGTTGTTATAATTGTCATCACTCAGTTTTCCATTGACCCTCTATATTGTTGTTTACCATTACCTTTTCAAGTTTGCTAACTTCAAGGAGGGGCGTTGTACTAGGGTTTCTTATGAAATTATTAAAAATAAAATTTATTTAAAAAAGCACATAAATTCAATTTAGATAAAAAAAAAAAGTTAAAAGTAAAAAACTATTAAAAATTATGATTAAAAAATTACTATATTAAAAAATATGATTAAAAAGTTATTAATATAATACATTTTTGCTTAATACACACTAATTCTAATCATAAATTATGATTAAAAAATTATTATATTGAAACTATGATTAAAAAGTTATTAATATAATACATTTCCACTTAATACACACTAATTATAATCATTTGTACAACTTCAACATTATTTGGTTAATTTCTTTATAAAGTGACTTTGTAAGTTGTCCTTCCTATTGCCACCTCCTCCACCACTATATTTAGTTTATTTAGATATTCATAAAACACACTAATTCTAATCATTTGCACAACTTCATCATTATTTGATCAATTTCTTTATAAAGTGACTTTATAAGTTGTTCGTCCTATGGCCACCTCCTCCACCACCATATTTAGTTCATTTAGATATTCATAAATAAATGTGCCTTGCCTAACCACAAATTGATTTCCCCCTCACTTTGTATGTTGCTTAGACATTTCCCCTTCATTTTGTATGTTGTTTAGGATTTGGATGCCAAAGATTTGAGTGGCTAAAGTCTATATATCCTCTCCCTCCTTTCCTTAGGTAGGTGTATATTGCTAGTGTATGAATTTTTTTTATCTTTTTTATCTAATTAAATTTGTAATGAAAAAATGTGCATAATTTATATACACAATTTTTTTTTTTATATTATAAAAAATCATTTATATAATGTTGCATGAACTTTACAAAAATAACTGTGAAAATCTACATATTTATTCATTCATTCATATATATAGAGAGAGAGATAAATTATTTTTTATATCTATATCTCATGTAATATTATATATTAATATAAAAATAATATAATAACTTATTTTATTTTTTATATCTATATCTCATGTAAAAGGGTTTGATATAGAATTTAAATTATATATATTTTAAAAAAATTAATGTATATATTAAAGTGCATATCAATGCTTCTTTTTACATGGGTATTATGTTAATTTTGAGGTGTGAGAAATGGAATGTTGAAGAAAAATAAGGTGGATATGTTCTAAAAGGAAAGAAGTTTGTTTGTATATATTAAAGTACATATCAATGATTTCTTTTATATGGGTATTATGTTAATTTTGAGGTGTGAGAAATGGAATGTTGAAGAAAAAATAAGGTGGATATGTTCTAAAAGGAAAGAAGTTTGTTTGTTTATTTGTTAGTTTTTCAAAATGTGGATATTATAATTTTATGGTGTGAAATGAAATCAAGTGTATCCATGCAAAATAATAGATGAAAAACATAAATGGAGTGTGGAAGCATAGCCACAAGTTTTGCCAAGAATAAATGTCATAAAACATTTTTCTAAGTACACAACAAAAATATAAGATTTGATGTTTATACCAATTTCAAATTTAGATATTATCTTAAACAATTTGTTACCTAGAAGCATAATTTGTTATCAAATATATTAAATCAAAATATAATATCTATTATCATCACTAATTATTAATAAGTGCAAATCCATGCCATTAATATAATATAAAACGAGATTCACATTAATTATTCATTTTCTAAAATGTGCATATCTTACAAAAACCCTAATTATTTCTAAAATTATATTTTAATTATATTTTCAAACAATACAATAACACATAAAAGAAGAGGCATATAATACAACCATCATTGATATTTGAACTTGGTTAATCACATCCTTCCATTAAAATCCACTACTCTATTAACAATGTATATGTCAATCACCATTATATTTGTATCCTTCCATTAAAATCCTCTACACCAACATTGTATATGTTAGTTAACATTAGCTACTTAATGTTAGTCATATGGATATCCTTTGATACATGCAAGTTAGTTGAGGGAAACAACCATATTGAAGTAAATTGTTCAAATTTAGTGTTATTTATGTGAAATTGTCACGGCATGTAACGATGATATTAATCTTTAAAAGGGTAATGGGAAGTCTATCAACACATCTAAAGGCGATATAGGTGACATGGATTTGTAATGTCCCCATCTGCTTAAGAGTTATAAGGGAAAATTCTGCTAGCCTAATTAAGTTCCTATGGGCTAAGGCGAAAAGTGAACTAGGGAACATAAGTCGCCTAGGAGAACTTCATAAAGTTAAATAGGGAAAAGGGGGGACATGGGTCCTAGGATAATGAAAATTCGCTTAAAAATTATAAAGTGAGAAACCCACTAAAGTGACTTTATTTAATAACATATTAAAAAAGCGGGGAAAAGTCTCAAGGGAGTATTAAAAGATGAAAATGAGGAATCTCTCCTCATTCTTGCATTTTTACACTTGAGAAAAAAGAATTTTGGAGAGCTCTTGGAGAAAGAGTCTAGGGTTTGAGAAACCCTTCTGTTAGCGATAAAAAATACACTGGTATTTTTGGAGTGTTTTCTCAACTTTTATTTAATATGCTCATTTCTAAGTTTTCTGGGCAAGGTCATAATTCTTCCATTGATATTTACTTTATCAAATCTCAACAAGCTCTTACCATTATTTTTACCTTGTAATCCAATCATTTACCAATAACCTGCACAATAAAAAATAATTAGTTTGTAACCCTAAATTTTATGTCTTTTATATCCCTAAACAAAAATTACATTTTCTTTGCAAAATTTTCCAAAAAGTAGGGTGTGTGTTCAGTAGCATATTTGGCCCATTTTGCGATGGCTATTTCGACTCTATGTCATTGATATGGAGACGAATCTGGAGTCTCTGTAACGTCGGTTTATGTGACGTGGAATTTTCGACGAACTTGATCAAACGTCGCAAAAGCGACAATAAAGGCAAACAATGTGAAACCAACTTTTGTCTAAATTGCGACAACAACTCTTATAGCTAAAGCGATGCATCAATAGAAGTTGTCGTCTCATATTCGACGAAAACTTTTTGTTGTTTATGTATCTAAACCGACGCATCAATAGAAGTTGTCGTCACATATTCGACGCACCTTTTCGTTGTTTATATAGCTAAATCATCGCATCAATAGAAGTTGTCGTCGCCTATTCGACGACAACTTTTTGTTGTTTATGTAGCTAAACCGACGCATCAATAGAAGTTGTCGTCGCCTATTCGACCAAAAATTTTTGTTGTTTATGTAGCTAAACCGACGCATCAATAGAAGTTGTCGTCGCCTATTTGACGACAACTTGCTGTTGTTTATATAGAAAAATCGTCGCATCGATTAAAGTTGTCTTCAGATA
>JASDQU010338120.1:0-12541 GCA_032191745.1 Picea mariana
CGACCTTATAATGAACGGTCCAGATTTACAATGAAATTACATATACTTTTACAAGGCAATTTTTGCTTCGGGGGCTTCGCCCCCGTACCCCCCCTCTGCACTCCCCCGCGTGGAAGAGTGTACATACTTCTGGGGTGTAAATACTTCATGGGGTATAGACATGGCTGAAAGCAAAGAACCTCTGCATCAGGAAGATAATCAGGCTCCACAACCAACAAAAAACTCTAGCCTCATTCATGTGTTTAATGAATAATATTTTAAGTAAATACTTAGATAAATTTGTTATTTTTTTATTGATGATATATTAGTATATTCGAAAAATGAACAAGGACATGAAAAACATTTAAAAATAATTTTACAAGTGTTAAGGGAACATGAATTGTATGCTAAGCTCAGCAAATGTGACTTTTATAAAGATAAAATACAGTATCTAGGACATGTTATTTAGAAAGAAGGAATTTATGTCAATCCGAATAAAATCAAAGCTATAATGGAATGTCATGTTCCCAAAGACGTTACTGACGTAAGATCTTTTATGGAAATTACTAGCTATTATCAAAGATTTATAAGGTTTTTCAAAAATTGCATACTCTATAACCTCATTACAGGAGAAGGGAATAAAATTTAATTGGATAGAAAAGTGTCAAGAAAGTTTCAATAAATTAAAACATCTCCTAACTACGGCTCCTATACTAAAAATTGCAGATCTATATAAATATTTTGTTGTATGTACAGATGCTTGCAAATAAGGATTAGGAGGGGTTTTAATGCTTATGTAGTAGCTTATGAACTAGAAAGCTTAAAGAACACGAAAAGAATTATGCTATTCATGATTTAGAGCTAGCTCCTATAATACATTCCCTTAAGATGTGGCGACACTATCTTATAGGAAGAAGATTTCTGTTGTTGTCGGATAATATTAGTTTAAAATACTTGTTTGATCAACAAAATCTGAATACTCGAAAAGCTAGATGCTTAGCTTTCCTAAGTGAATATGATTTCGAAATAAAGCATATTAAAGGTAAAGAAAATAAAGTTTCATATGCTTTAATTTGTCATGCAAATTTAGTCTACATGACTGCAAGTAGTAGTTATGAGACATATTTGGAAGAAAAGATCAAAACGATTGCAGAAAAAAAAATGAAAAATATAAAGTTTTAAAACGAAAAGTAATGGAAGGCGAAGCAGAAAATATTGAATCAGAATTTAGAATAAGAAAAAATGGATTACTAATGTATAACAATAAATTATACATACCTGATTCAAATGAAATGAAATTGTTAATATTGAACGAATTGCATAAAAAGCCATATTATGGACACCCTGGGTACCAGAAAATGATTACCATGTTAAGAAAGGAATTATATTGGCTAAACATGAAAAGTGAAGTGGAATATTTTTGGGGAAGATGCTTGGAATGTCAACAGGTAAAAGCTAAGCACAAGCACCCAACAGGCATACTACAACTTCTACCTATTCCAGAATGGAAATGGGAGGTTATTAGTATGGATTTTATAACAGATTTACCTAAAAATAATAAACAAAATGATTCAATCATGGTTGTTGTTGATAAATTAAGAAAGGCAACACATTTTATTCATGTTAAGTCCACTTATAAAGCAATAAATATTGTTGATATTTTTATGAAGGAAATTTCTAGATTACATAGCGTGCCTAAAGTTGTAATTTATGATAGAGATGCTAAGTTTACAGGTACATTTTGGAAAGATTTGTTTAAAGGTTTGGATACCCAACTAAACTTCAGTACTACTTATCATCCGCAAATAGATGGGTGGACTGAAAGGGTAAACTAAATATTAGAAGTATGCATAGAATGTATGTAATGGATAAGCCTAGTAAATGGGAAGAGTATTTACATCTTGTTGAGTTATCTTATAACAATCATTTTCAAGCTTCAGTGAAATTAAGTCCTTTTGAAATACTTTATGGACAGAAATGTAACACTCCAATTACATGGAGTGGTCCAGTGGACAGATTAATGTTAGGTCATGTTATGTTGAAAGATATGGAACTAACGGTGAAAAAGGTACAACATAACTTGAAGGTGGCACAATATTGGTAGAAAAGTTATGCAGATTTCAAAAGAACTCCAAGGGAGTTCCAAGTTGGAGATCATGTTTATGTAAAAGTAAAACCCAGGAAAATTTCTTTGAAACTGGGAAATTGTACTAAGTTAGCTCCAAGATATTGTGGAGCCTTAAAAGTGTTATCAAGAGTGGGGCCAGTAGCCTATCAACTGGCACTTCCAGTTTCAATAAAAGCACATTATGTTTTTCATGTCTCTTTATTAAAAATATGTGTGCGTGATGATACTCATGTGGTTGATTGGGATGTGATACTGTTGGAACCCGGAGGTGAATTCCAAGTGGAACTAGAGCGCACTATCGATAGAAGAGATCTTATTCTCTGGAACCATACTATCAGGCAAGTAAAGGTGCAACGAAAGCACCTTAGCCCCGAGGAAGCTACTTGGGAATTGCATAGTCATATGTAATACACATATCCAATTATTTTTTGAGAGGACTCGAAAGACCTTGAGTAAAACCGAGGACGGTGTTAAAATTTAAGGGGGGATGTACGTAATATCTCGGATTTTAAAATTATTAATACTTTATTTATTTATGCAATTGAACTATTGAGTTTATTTAAGTTGACCGAGGGTGGTAAGAACAATTGTAATACATTTATATATTATTTAATAAAAAGGAAATGACAAACTGAAATTAGTTGTTAAAAGAGTGATTGTTGACCCACAAGGAGGAATGGCAAGTGGCATTTCATAAGATACCAAGTGGCAGGAACTTGGGTCGAACTCAAGTGGTGCAAGTAAACACATTCCCAGAAAATCTGGTCAAAACTCAAGTGCGAGTTGAGTGAGAAGGTAGCTCATTAATGACCAAAATACCTAGGCAAAGTGAATAAAAATACTTCACACGAATTGAGCAGGAGGCTCGTATGACTGGGAAGAATACCATAGCATCAAAATGTGTGAGATTCGAGAAGAAGTATTGCATAAATAATAACTTAATCTTCGTCCTTGTGGTTCAACGATCAGGCTCAGGGGTATTCAAAGCAAGTTGTTTTGGTTGTTCTAGATTAAGGTTGGGAGGAACAATGACCTTCAAATTGTTGTCGCCTCCATTTCTCCAGGGCGAGTTCTACACAGGTTCTGGTTTCTATTTATTTGTAATGAGAATGTCTAAATAGGAAATAGAGTTACGAAATGAGGATAGACAGTAATAATTTTTCTGTGCATTTACATATTGTGTAATGTAATGTATATTTATATCAAGTATTTTTATTATGTAATAGATAGGGTTTTTATTGTTCAACCCTAAATAGGAGAAATTAGTTGGTATCATGAGTATACAGAGATATATGTCAACTTCTATTAGTCAAAAGAAAAGGAATGGATATTATCTTTTTTTTTAAAAGAGTTAATGGTAATTTGTTTATTCATAATAGTCACAAAATTATTAATTTCTACATACAAATAAGTTACCAATTGTAAATTGGACGCAATTTCGATACAGAGAATTATAATGGAAAACAATACGAAAACGTTTTGATACAGAGAGTTATAATGGACAACAACACAAAAACCTTTTGATACAGAGAGTTATAATGGACAACAACACGAAAACATTTTGATATAGAGAGTTATAATGGACAAAAACAAGAAAACATTTTGATACGGAGAGTTATAATGGAATACACAAACAATTAGATACAGAGAGATATAATGGAAGAAAATTATGAAACAAGATTTAAATATATTGAAACTGCAATGCATTTTTGCAGAGGGTCTCTGTTGATATAAAATCAGAGAGAAATAAGTAAATTGTAACATAATATTACAAAATCATATAAGATTTTATTCAGGGAGAAAAATGACTTTGTATTAATAGTCCAAGGGACATATGAAACTCGTAGGGTTTTGTTTCAATAAATTTACATATACCAGTAATAACTTAAATATCTAGGTATGGTAAACATTTATAAACCCTTTGTCCAGACTCGAAACGTAATTATTACAGATTCTTAGAAACACAAACATTGAATCCCTACAAGATTGTTGCTAGTATTACAACCCAACTTTTCCAAATAGGAAACTTAGAAACTTTCAAAATCTCATATATACATATTGAGATATATTCGGTGACAGCGAATTCTTGAGGGAAAACCATGAGGGAAATCATACCTGTAGGATTAACGCCACCCACAAAAATCGATTTTTGAACAGGGTCATGTACATCGTTTTGGTTTGGACCCAAAAACAAAAGAAAACAAGTAAATGTTAGTACATGTTATTTCTACTAAGTAAAACCCGAAGAAGAAACTGAGGATTTAAAATTATGTGAACAACCAACGTTTGTTTAATCACTTACCAAGATGAAGATGCAGTCGGGTATACTGCATTATCCGAGAACGTGCATACCTTTAGCTTCAAAACTCGACCTATAAACACATGATTCAATGCTAGCTTACAAAAACATTTTAAATAGAAAGGGTAATGTTTAGCAGTATGAATATACTTACACTAGGAGGAACATTTGGTATTCCTTGGAGGAAATCCATTCCCACGATGGAAAAATCCTCAAAGATAATGAACAAATCCATGAAAAAATAAATTCCCATAGAAGAAATATGCGCGCAGAACAAACTCATAGAGAAATGATTCACACAGAGCAAGTCTAAGGGATGGCACAATGCACAAAGTAAGCCTACATGAAGGCTCCTCACATTGTATAATCCATCACATAGTAAGAACACATCAATTTTCATCAAAGAACTCATTAAACACAACAAGAGTAAACCAAACGCAAGGAATGACTTTCCTCACCCAGCAAGATTGCTGCAACCTTTGCCCATTCCTGAATGGAAGTGGGAAGTGGTGACAATGGATTTTATTACGGGATTGCCTAGAACAGGAAAGATGCATGATTCGATTATGGTGGTGGTGGACAAGCTTACAAAAGCTGCCCATTTTATTCCACAAAAAACTACTCACAAGGTAGCAGATGTCGTTGATATTTTCATGAAGGAAGTGGCACGATTGCACGAAATTCCTAAAAAGATTGTGTCTGACTGAGACCAAAAATTCACCTCAAATTTCTGGAAAGGATTGTTCAAAGGATTCGGAATGAATCTAAACTTTAGTACAACTTATCATCCCAAGTCTGATGGACATATAGAAAGAGTGAACAGGGTGATAGAAGATATGTTGAGAATGTATGTGATGGACAAACCATCAAAATGGGAAGACTACCTACACTTGGTAGAATTCGCTTACAATAATGGGTATCAGACATCAGTGAAGATGAGCCCATTTGAAGCACTTTAAAATAGAAGGTGCAATACTCCAGTAAGCTGGGATAACCCAGCTGATAGAACAATAGTTGGGCCAGAGTTGCTCAAGGAGATGGAGGACCAAATGTTAAAAATTAAGCAGAATTTGAAAGCTGCCCAAGACAGACAAAAAAGTTACGCTGATAAAAAAAAAATCCACAAAGAATTCAAAGTGATTGATCATTTTTTCCTGAAATTGAAAGCTAACAGGAGTTCCCTGAAGCTGGGAAGTTGTGCCAATACCATTTGAAATCCTAGAGAGGATTGGTCCAGTTGCTTCTATGATTGCATTGCCTTCATCTATGTCTATTCATAATGTCTTCCATGTATCATTGCTAAAGAAATATATACCCGATGTTAATCATGTTATTGATTGGAATGTGATTTAGGTGGAGCAAGAAGGCGCTTTTCAAGTGCATCTAGTGCGCATTTTAGACCAGAAAGTCAAACAGCTCTGAAACCGAGCCATAGGGCTTGTAAAGGTTCAATGGACCTGGTACGGCCCTAAGGATGCTACTTGGGAGCATGAAGATGCAATGCGGACATAATACCCACATCTTTTTGAAGATTTTTGAAAGATATGATATATATGGGTGTATGATGCACTAAGGAAAGTGCATAAATAAGGGGAGGGGATTGTAATATGCCTCGACCGAATCCAATTGTAAATGTAATATAAATATACTTAAGATGGTGAGATTTTTTGACCTCATTTGATAATGCACATCATGTGGCATAGTGCGCGCATGAATTGCACAGAAAAGTGATGTAATATGCACATCACAAGATACCATGCATAGTAACTAAAGTGCATGCAACCTTGAGGACAACGGATACCGCGCGAAGTAACTAAAGTGCATGCAACCTTGAGGACAACGGATACTATGCGCAAAAACTAAAGCGTGCACAATACTAAGGTTAGCGAACCTTTATGTATATGATATGCATTATAGGCTGGTGAGCGAGTATTATAAGCCAGAATGCTTATGCTTTGGTATTAGGCCGAAAAGACTAGATGTCAAGGGCCAATGCGCCTACTTTGTACATGACTCATGATTAATATAAAATACATCACTGCACGCAAACTGACCATGATAAAAGATATGGGGGACTGAACTTCACCAGTTAGGGAAAGGGAGGGCCAAAAGTCAAGGGAATATTATATTAATATTTCCTAAAACATAAAGTATGGATAATTATTTTATCCTAAGTTGTAAAGTTGGGGACAAGTGGACAAAAGTAGCTTCCTATATGACAAGTTTCAAGTTGGGGACATGCATTCGTATCGTGGGGGAACTTAACTCATTGGGATATTTTCTCACGGATACCTTATGAACCAGGGAAAGGACCATCATTCTGACCATCATTTTTCATGAAGAGTTCACAGTGATTTCGGGAAACACACTCAGTTATCCAATCAATGATTCCATGACCATTTCACTCATGCATTCCGTTATCCTTGAGACAACCATTTCACCTTTGGGAAGCCTATTTCCGCACCCTTTTTGGTTGGTGTACCTGGTTATCCTGGAGCGGGATTGAAGAAGTGGGTTGTTAGGCCCATGAGCAGTTCTCTAAGCGATAGAGTTGTTGGGGATTGATTTCTGAAGGTGCTAAACTGCAGCCACAATGCTCTGAGACTTACAGTATGGCCTATTGTTGAAGCCCTAGAAGGTAAGTGGGGCATCCGAGGGACTGTTGAGCAGAGAAGGGGCACACTTCCTTGGGTGGGACAGGAATGTGGGGAATGAGAGGTTGTAGGCTGTTAGTTGAGTGAACACCTGAGATGAAGTCTTTCTTGTTGCCCACGAGCCTTAGCCTGGATAGGAATCCCTTACCCTGGGTGGAGTTCAGTCCCATCTCGGGGGTGAATCACTGTTGAGAGTGATGAACAGTGTAGTCTATGGCTGGGAAGTTCATGGACGGTCTGTAAGTAGTTGGTGATAGTCTTTTAAGATGAGTACCAATTGTATGATATATTGATATGTTGTTTTGTTATTTACATACCTATGTTACGATGTTATCATATATGTGATTGTGATTGCTTGTGTGCTTATGGGTAGTTTTCTGTAAATGATGCATATCGGTAGTTACTGCTATTACAATATAAAAGTTGTATGTTACAGAAAGTAATTGTTTGTTTATGTTTATATGTAAAAATTCCACGAGCATGCTATATGTATACGTTTTAGTTTCATGTAGTCTAAAGAGTAAATTTATGTGGCATTGCTTAGTTGACTACTGGGTATGCTACTGTATGTTCCATAGTATGGGAACAAAAGTGTTCCCTAGAGTAGCATTGTCCAGCCTGGTGGCTGGGAATGTTACTGACTGGTGTCAGAGCATGAGTGGTTGCTCTGGAGTGGTGTACCCCAAGCTCAGGTTGGTTGGGGGGGATTGTTATAGAATCAATTATGTGGGTCATAGTTGCAGCATAGCAAGAATATCTTTGAGGTCTCTTACTTTCTCGGAAGGTACCATGAGGAGTTGCGTGTCCTTCTGTCTCCTGTAGATTCAGATGAGCCCATGCAAGTCTCTTTTGACCTACTACAATATATCTGGGAACATCAAATGGAGCTACAGGATCAACGAGATCAATTAGATCAATAGGCTCAATTGTCTCCCTCTGAACTACTAGAGGGTGAGGGGGAGAAGGAACCATCTCTTCATGTCTCTCACTATAAATATCCATGTGAGATCCTCTAGATATATTGAAGGCTACCTCATACTTTGTCTCTACTCCCTCTGACACTGAAGGTATATCTTCCTCCTTCTCTAGAGGTAACTCAATTTCTACTCCCTCTAGATGTAGTACCTCCTCCCTTTCTGGCAGTGCCTCTACATACATTGGAACTGATACCATGCATGCTTCCTCAACATCTCATGGATAGACTCATGTATTGGGACTATTACACCTGCTCCCTATGAGTCTCATAATGTGTTTTCCTCCTCTACTGGATTTATCACCATAGTTGTGCTACAACTAGTCTGGACTGGCTATATCCATGATCACTGGAACTATCTCTTCTATCTAGTATGATCCATTCCTGGAGGTATACTACACCTAGAGACTTCATGTCTTTGATAATTATGTCTGGTAATGTCTCTCTTTGACATCATGTTGGAAGGTCTTTCCCTTCATGTATGTCTCTCTGCATGAGCCAACTAGCTTAGGAGAACCGTGGTCTAAAATGGCTACTGCCACACCAACCATGTTTTTGTTCCCTATGTATTTAACCGTCACATTTAAGGATTATCCAAGTAGATATAAAACCATACTATCAACTTTTTCCCTTGGGGATGATCATGCTAAGTCATCTTCGACCATACTTGACATATCGAGGTTCCTTCATGAGACCAATGTCTAAGACATATCGAGGTTCCCTCATGGAACCAATGTCTCACAAGACATATCGAGGTTCCCTTGTGAAACCAATGTCTTGGTTCCCTCATCTGACCATCTAAGGCACGTCAGGATGAAGTCTACATTCCCCCCTACTAGTTCACTTCGGACCCTTTCCAGTACATCTTAGAAATTTGATTGTTGAGAACCTCAATGAATGTGCAGTTTTGTATGGGAAATTCTACGTCATTCCTTTCAAATTTGGGAATATCCATACTGTCATGAAAGAGGCCGATATTGAGGATGTTGTTTCTCTTTCTATTGTTTCTTCAGATCCCTTATCAATTAATCAAACATTCGCTAGAAAAAAATTATCCCAAGGGAATGAAAATTGTTGTCAAGGAGTCTCGCCTAGTTAAAAGCAAGAACGGTTTCATATTCATTGGCATGGACAATCCTTTGTCCATTGAAAGGGCCGAGAGTTTTTCCTTCACCTTCAAATGTAACTAATATGATCAATGCAAAATTTGAGCAGTGGTTTGGTGATGGGGATCACGCTCACAAAAAAAAAAGGGAACGAATGTGTTCGAAATTACAATAGATCCCAACTCTACGGCCTCTCTAGATATATTGGACATGTACAAAAGTTGAAACATGCATTCAAGTTTATCTTCGATAGGTGTCGTGCATACATTGAACTGCAACGATATGCAAAAGTGTTGCGCGATGTAGAGAAATGTTGGCAGTTGGAACCTTCGAACAAAATCTCTAATGTTCTCAAAGTTGAATCACTCATGGCTCTAGGAAAATATAAAGCCACATATAATTTTATTCAGATTTGTTCCAAATCCATGAAGAAACATAATGCCACCATTTTTCGCCAAACGTACATGAAATATTATGACATTGGTGAATCCATAGAAGGAATTACAAGCAAATTAAAAATTCTCTTTCCTGAACCAGATGTCGATTTCATTGCGGAAGTGGAGATCAAGATGACAAATAATGGATGCAACAGAGGATTGTTTGCTACCGAGTCTATTAAAGCTGGTGAGATTTTACTCATCAGCAAGGCTCTGGTTGTCTGTGACAAATTGTATTCTCCTTTCCTAGATCCACTGGGATTTTGCGATGCATACAACCATAACCACGAGAGACTTCATAGAACTAAAACAAGAAGAAACTTTCTTTTAGGATCTTGGGCCCTCCCGTGAGGGAGTTAGCCCAGTCCTGCACTAATACCATGTTGTTTTTCTTCATATAAGATATGATCGATATATTATTACAATGATGAGTGTTCCATATATAGGGAACATATGGTGACCATCCATGAAAGGATGCGTCCCTTGAATAATCAATAATTATTTATTATTATCATTTACTTATTATATATGATATTTAATAATCAATAATTATATTATTAATTATTATTCTAAGAGAATGTCTTCCTGATGTTGTCCAAACATCAACAACTCATACATCACTCATATCTGGTCATTTTGGGGTTGGTAAGAAAGTAGCACAGTTACAGAGGTATTGTTATTGGCCTCAAATGAATGAAACATTTTCCAAGTATATCAAAGGGTGTGTTATGTGTGCCACAAGTAAGCCTAGCAATAGAAAGATAAGGTTATATACACCACTTCCAGTACCTTCTCATCCATGGTAAAGTATCTCCATGGACTTGGTAGGGGGTTTTTCGATTTCCAAGACAGATCATGATTATCTATATGTCACGGTGGAAATATTCAACAAGATGTGTATTCTTATGCCATGCAAGAAACATGTCACAACTGAACAAACAACACAGATGTTCTTTGATAATGTATGGGTTCATTTTGGAATTTCTATATCTATTATACCAGATAGAGACTCTCACTTTTTGGGAAATTTTTGGTCTTATTTATGGGAACTAATGGACACTGAGTTGAATAAGAGCACAAATTTCCATCTGCATGCAGATGGACATACAAAGGTGGTAAACAGAACAATGGTGCATCTACTTTGAGGATACTGTAGCAAGCATCCTAAGTTATGGGATGAAAAATTACCTTATATACAACATGCCTATAATAATGCAATGCATTCATCTACTCAGAAAACTCCTTTTTAAGTATGTTTGGGGTAGTTTCCTAAGTCACCTATGGAATTTGATTTTGGAGAAGAAGGTAAAGAAGATGGGCAAGATGATACAGATAAAGATAAAAGGTTCATTCAAAAGATTCAACAAATACATCAAGCAATATAGGAACCATTGGAGAATATCCAAGCCAAGTACAAGGAAAAACATGATAAACATTGGATTGATCATCAATTTGAAGTTGGTGATCAAGTATGGTTACATATCAACAAAGATAGAATGAAAGGTGAAGGTAAAAATATAAGACCAATCGGTCCATTCAAAATCTTGGAAAATATTGCTACTAATTCATTTCGTTTAGATCTACCAACCTACATGAAAATGTATTTAGTGGTAAATTTTGAGAATTTGAATCTTTATGAGCCTCCTATGATTATGGATGAAGATGAAAGTATTCAAGTTCCAACAGTTGATGGTTTTTCTCTAGAATATTTGGATGCGCTACAGGAAGATGTCATTCTCAATAGAAGAACCAGGATTTCACAATGAGGTTATTTAGAATATCTTTGATTTGTTGTCAAAGGGTTAAAACCAAGTAAATCAAAATGGATGGAGATCAGAAGGGTGAGGGAACTCTATCCTCACCTAGTTGTTGAGTAATAAAAAATTTTGGTGGTACAAAAGGCTTCCAATGGGGAGGAATGATCCAGGAGGATCAAGAAATGCTCATATAGGTCTAGGAGGATCTGGAACATCCACATATGTCCAGAATGGTTTAGAAATTCTCAAAATTCCATTGTCCCAAATTCTCTCAAAAATAAAATTAATGCGTATAACCCGACGATAGTTTTCCAACAATGAAAATTTCACCTCGAACAGAGTTCATATGCAATAATTATAAGCAGTCAAAGTTTGAGTCAAAGGTCAAAGTCAAAGGATGATATCAACATGGAATAGGTGATGATGTCAGAAGGGTGACACATGTCACCACTGCTAGGGTGACGCATGGCACATGACCACACAATGATATAGGTGATGTGGCACATCCAGTTGGAAAGTGACTGGTCAGCTCGTACATCTAGGTGGACAAGTCATATGATGAGACACGGAAAGGATGAGCCAATGAGAGGCCACTATGTGTCGACCTCCCATTGGCCAATAATGGTTAGTGTTAATAAAAATTATGGATTCGACGGGGGTCTAACCTACAACCTCCATAATCTCTACAAAGCCTCCACTACAATCATGCCACCATGGTGTTACTTAACACTATATATTGCAAAAAATATTTAAGCTTGAATGTTGTATAAAATAGAGTTTAAAAGGGTTGAGGTCCTAAGCCCTCGAACATCGATTGTATGCAAGGTATATATGACCATGAAACAAAGTCGTGTGGGAGTTACAACAGACCGAACACATACTATATATGTATATATATGGTTATAAAACTATATAAAAAAATCCAATGGAATAATCGGAGGTCAGCAGGACTCGAATCCCGATCTACCATAACCTATGCCAACGATGCCAACGATTTAGCATATCGACAATAACCAATGTGCTAAATATGGAATTTGTTATAAAAAATCGCCTAATTTATAATTAATCCTACCCAACTGTTTACGAAATTGGTTAAGGAGTGCCCCATTTAATGGGCATGTGGCCCGAGGACTGTACACCCATTATTTTTATGCAGAGTTTTTATTGGTTGTGGAGCCTGATTATCTTCCTGATTCAGAGGTCCTTGC
>JASDQU010338121.1:0-12505 GCA_032191745.1 Picea mariana
TGACCATCCATGCTTTTTCACCTCATCTCTTCAGATAACAAGGATGAAACTACATCCTCATACTTCAATGTAGATTGAGTGGTACTACCTATTGCTACAACCAGATTATCCCAAGAGTCTGGCAAAGAACATAACAAACTAATACACTTATCTTCTTCTATAATCGTAATATTAACAGATCAAGTTGACTTACCAGAGTATTAAAGGCATTTAGATGTTCTATCACAGAATCTCCATCTTCCATCCTAAGATGATACAGCTTCTTTCGAAGAAACAACTTGTTTACTAGGGACTTTGATTGATACAAATTCCCTAAATCATCCCATAGTTCCTTGGTTGTAGATTCTCCTGAGACATTCAACAAACACTGAATCTCCCAGGCAGAGTCGTATAGTACTCCTTGCTCTTCTGTCCAACTTGTCCCGATCTTCCTTCGACATACCAGTAGCTGGTGTACTAGTAGTTTGTGTACTGGTAGGTTGTGTACCAATAGCCTGTGTGCTTGTAGATGGTGTACCAGTAGGTTGTGTACCAGGATCCACAGTGATCCATTGTTCTTTGTCTACAAGAAGGTCCTCCATCTTGAGCTTCCATAGCTCAAATTTTTTACCGTTGAACTTCTCTATCTCAATTATATATGAGCTTGCCATTCCTCTTTCTTTACTCGAATCTCCACTACAAAATCTCCCACTAAACCCAGGTTTATCACAAACCCAAGAAAAACTTGATCTATCAAGACCGAGCCAAACCCTCAGCAGCAAAGGCATCCCTCTGAAGGAAAAAACGAGCTCTGATACCACATGTAAGTTTTAAACCTACGAAGTAAAGCAATGCATATAGATTCTTAAGCAATACAAAAATTAATCAATGGCTCATACATAGAGTACACAGGGATTTTATACCGAAAACCATCAACCGGGAAAACCTTTCTTATTTTCATTATCTCGAATTTCACCATTCGCCATACAATATATACAATGTTTTTAGGTATTCTGTAGATACCAAAACCCTAATCCCTTAATCCAGGATTAATTTACAAATCCACTAAAAATAGAAAAATCCGCTAAAAATAGCAAAAAACCGCCCAAAAAAAAAATTTGGGGCACTGCCCCGAACATTACACGTAGCCAAGGGGGGGGCATACCTGCCCCCCCTGGGACCCCCCTAGGAAAGCACCTGACGCACACGACAGAGCTCTAGGTGAAGGGATCGTCAGACGCAGTTGTCGTATCTGACACACCCACACACACACACATGCAAAGAATATAACACATACCCAACAAATAGGAGGTGTTGCAATCTTCTTCTTACAGCCTTTGTGTTTAGGAGGAGAAGGAGGAAAATCAATGTGGTAGTTTGGTACAAACAAGAAGGTAGGCCAATCCTTCCCTTCCTTCTTCAACTGTTCAAGAACTATAAGTTCAATTAGAGCATGGTGGAAGATAAACTTTTGAAGCTTCTCGGGTTTTCTTTGTGCAAATGAAATCATCCTTTGCAAGCTCTTGAAGAGGAAAAAGGATAAGTCTATCTCTTTATTACGAGTGAAATGAATAAGGAGCTTGAAATGGTACTAAAAAACCCAGTTGTATCTTCCTTCACATGTGAAAAACCTTTTAATGATGAGTAGAAACTTGTCATACTCCTCTATCAGCCATTTCCTAGGAACACCCTTCATTAGATCAAATCCTCTATGTTCAGGTCTGAGCATATCTTGGCACCAGTCCTCCTTTTAAATATTCTTTTCTTTGAACCATTGTTCCCCTATCCTAGGGATCTCTATCACTTCAGCAATCATATATGTTGTCACATGGATTTCTAGTGGACCATGTTTTGTTTTTCCACCCTTGTAATTCTGTACAAAATCCCTTCATACCTCCAGATGGTATCCTTGGAGTTTCTGGAAAAACCTCCAGCAACTCAAGCATTTGAAGGAGTCGACATGATTTATATATTTCTCAATTAATGAAGTTTTTGTAGGCTCAAATCTGACCAAGGAGCCTGACCTTTTCCTGGGAATGGGGTCATTCCTTGGTGCCATGAGAGAAATCAGAGCCCACTTTAATTATCTTTGCGCAATAAATGGTGAGGAAAAATATTTCAATTAAGAAGGGCTTAATTGGAAGTATGCAAACCTTGAAACCCTTTGATGGCGAGCTGAACTGTGGAAGAGACCCTCGGCGCTTTGATGATGGTCAAAATAACTCAGGCACACCTCCTTTTAATAGTTTTCTTCATGCAAAATTCAAATTTCAAAACAAGGCATTTTCCCTCCGAGTTTGTAGTGCGCCATACACCGAAATGATGCTATGTGCTGAAAACAGAGGTTGAGTTGGTAGCGCCTCTAGTACAAAAGTACACAGATGCTCTACAAACTCGCAATCGTGAAGGGGAATAATAGATAAAGCTCAAATCGTGATTTGGGACACATATGATGTCTTTTAAAAAGACAAAAACCGACTTATATGACCCATGACTCATCAATAGGAGATAAATGACTTATCTTTTGACCCATAATGACCTAGCACAATGACCATGACAACCACTTAGTCATTTTTTCACCTTATGACATGACTCAACTTTGATGACTAGACTCAATAAAGGTCACATATTATTTAATGACTCATGAGACTAAAAAATTAAAATATCACCTATCAGCTAAGACAAGGATAAAAAGGTATTTTTATTTGGAGATAACATCTGGCTCTAATTGGGGATGGAAGCCTCCTTGTAAGGTTCCAAGAACTCATAAGACCAGTTTCCTTTCCTATCACCTACAAGACTTACAAAGAAGTGAAATTTTTGTTCCATTGGGCATAGAGTTATTATAAGACAAAAACTGAAAAAGAAATGATATTTACAATGGAGAAGACTTAGAAGCCTTAGTAGAAATAGATTTTGAGAAAACGCCCATTGACTGCGCCACCAAATACTTCATTACCTTCCAGATTCTGTAAAAGAAAAGCATTTTTTTGCAGCACTTGAGTGATCATGAAAGGTCCAGTCCTCAATGTGTCAAATTTCCCATGCTTTCCTTTATCCTATCTGTAAGCATCCCACTTTAAGACAAGATCCCCTATTTGGAAAACATCTTCCTTAGCCTTTTTATCAAAAATCTCCTTCATCTTCTCCTGATGTAACTCTGTCTTCTCAAGTAACTGCTCCCTTACCTGCTGAAGTTCAACTAGATGAAGAATCATTCTAACCAAATCATTTGGTTCCCCTTCTTCTTCTTGAAAAAAATTTGCAACCAGTAATGCTAGTTGGATAGGAAAAATGGCTTCAGTTCCATACACCATCTTGAAAGGAGAAGTGCCAATAGACTTCTTATTTGTCACTCTATCAGCCCAAAGTGAAAATTTTAACTTAGAATCCCAACTCCTTTGTTTTTCTTCAAGCAATTTTCTAATGATCCTCACTAGGATCTTGTTTGATGATTCAGTAAGGCCATTGCCTTGAGGATAGTAAGCAATTGAGTGAAAAACTTGAATACCCATGTCAGTAACGAATCTTTTTGGGAAACCAAATCTAGAAAAGATATGATCATTCAAGAAATTTATGATAGCAGAATGAGTGGCATTCCTAGTGGGAATAGCCTCAATCCATTTTGTAAAATAGTCAGTTGCCACTAGGATCAACCTATGTTGGCCACTTGATGATGGATGTATCTCTCCAATTAAGTCCAACCCCCATTGTTGGAAAGGTCCAGTGACTACAATGGGTTTCAATGGAAGAGACTTCAAGTGTTGTTTTCCAGTGAACCTTTGACACTTGTCACATGTCTTAAAACAGGAGAAAACATCAAAAAATAAGCATGGCCAATAGTAACCAGCCCTCAAAATCTTTTGGGATGTAGTCTTCCAATAATGATGGCTTTGTTTCTATGAAACTGATGCATAACCTTAACTGGTTCTTCTTTGTTGAGACATCTCAACAACATCCTAGAGGGGTCTTTCTAATAAAGCATATTTTCATTAATACAAAACTTGACTGCCTTGATTTTTAATGCTCTCACCTGTGTTGGATTCATCTCTAGAGGGGGTGCAAGGGTTTGTAAAAAATATATTGTACTCTTGTACCATTCACAAGAGGACAAATTGGACGAAACTAGTTGATCATGACTATACCTTTCAACAGAAATCTCTGATTGTGCATCCTGTGCATTTATGTTGATAAAATTTATGCCAATCACCTCACAATTCTCCTCATTAAGAAGCTTTGCCAAACCCTGACCCTTGACCAATTTAGTTGGCTTAATGTATATGTCAAACTCAATGGGTTTGTAAATCCACTTGGCTCTTTTACCATTTATATCTGGCTGAATGAGGACATCTCTGACTAAACTAGATGGTACATAAGCTATCACTTTGGCATGAAAAATATAGATCCTAAAAGACTTAAGTGATTTGATCAAAGCATAGGCTTTTTTTTCAATAGGGCCATACTTTACCTCAACATCTCTTAATGTCTTGCTGAAGAAAGCCATTGGTTGTTCATGCCCTTGATCATTTCTCTGAAGTAACACTGCTACAATGGTTTCATTAGAAGCAAATGAAAATATATACAAATATTTACAGTAGTCAGGGTTGATCAAAGTAGGGGCTAACATAAGAGCTTTCTTGATAGCTTCAAAAGAATTCATTTCTACATCATGCCATTTAACTTATGAATCCTTTCTTAGCATGCCAGTGATGTGCTTAATCAACTCTGCAAAATTAGGAATAAATCTCCTAATGAAGTTAATCTTACCAAGAAATGATTAGATGTCCTTCTTAGATCTTGGAATTGATATCTTATGAATAGATTCTACTCTTGCAGGGTCAATATTTACTCCTTCAGCAATAACTATGTGCTCCATAATCTTGCCTTCCTTTAATGAAAATTGAGACCTCTTTGGATTTAATGAAATCCCATACCTTCTGCACTTGAAGAATGTCTTCCTCGGATGTTGCAAATGCTCTTTATGGATGTGAGAAAAAGTTATTAGATCATCAAAATATATCAACACAAACTTATCTTTCTCACATACAAAGGCAATGTCCATGGCCCTTTGAAAAGTGGCCCCAGCATTCATAAGCCCAAAGGGAATCTTGGCATACATAAAAGTACCCCAAGGAGTTGTGAAGGTAGTTTTCTCTCTTTCATCCGGGTTCACTGAAATTTGGTTATAGCCTAAGAACCCATCAATAAAAGACATGACACTAGCTCCAAACACTCTTTGCAAGATATGCCCCATCTTGGGAAAAGAGTAATTGTCTTTTTTAGAACACTTGTTCAAGTTCCTGAAGTCAACACACAACCTAATCTCCCCATTTTTCTTCCTAATAGGAACTAGATTAGCAACCCACTCAGAATATCTAAGTGGAATGATAATTTGAGCATTCAATAATTTTTTAATTTCTTTCTCCATTATAGGTAAAAGAAGAGGGTTGATAGATCTCATTTTTTGTTTGAATGGAGTGGATTCTTTCCTCAGGGGAATTTTATGCTCAATCACTTGAGTGTCATAGGTCTTTAAATCACTGTACTCTCATGCAAAAATGTCTAAAAATACTCTCATCAGGCTACCATATTCATCTATTTGTTCCGCAGTCAACTGTGTGGACAGATTTATAGTTTTTGGGAATTTTTCCTCTCCTAAATTGTACTGAAAAACAACAGGGTCTTCCTCTTGCTTATAAGGTTTCAAGGGAACATCATTCTGATCAAAAATCTTCTCAAGTGGTACTAATCCTCTAGGGATTTGATTATTGGGAAGTTGAATGATATCATGGCAACCAATTTTGTTTTTCAACTTAGGATTTTTTACTTTTTCAATGTTTTCATTTTCATGATCTATATGGAGGGTTGAAAACTCATCTATGACTTCTAAAAATCTGACCAATTCATCATCATCATCAAACACTTTCCAAAATTTTACATTGTCTGGAAAAGAAGGTCTATATTTCACTTGGATTTCATAATTAAGATTTGTTGGCATAGGTGGATTAAAAGTACTAGCTAAGACAACTAATCAATCAGCAAGTTGATTCATAGCTCTAGGAATGTATGAAATATTAAAGGCTAGAAAAGAATCAATCAGATTCCATACCTCATCTCTATATGCCTTAAGCCTGGCATGCTTGGCTTGAAAAGTGTTTTTGATTTGTTGGAGTATCATATCAACATCTCCAAATACTTTCAGCCCCTGAATATTCATGTCCTTAGCAGCGTTCAAGCCCAAGACCAAGGCCTCATAATTTGCTATGTTGTTTTTTACCTTGAAATCCAATTTGAAGGACAAATTAATGGTTTCTTTAGAAGGTGAGATAAAGACTACACCTACTCCTGCAGACTCTTTTGAACAAGAACCATCAAAAAACATGCTCCATATAGGAGTGCTTTCTACTTCAGGAGATTTGCAAATAGGCTTTCTGAGCTGCAATGATGATGACAAAGAATCATCAATCTGAAGTATACACGATCCCAGACCTGTATCAACTGAGTATATGGGATTATTAGTAGGCTCCTTCTCATCACTGATTATATAAGCCAATTGAGCTTCCCTATACAATCTCCTTTGTTCTCCTCCAAAAATTGGGACAGTTGCAAAATAAAGGTCATTTTGCAAGGTGCCCCCTAGCCTCTTTATCCATGCTCTAGACAAGAGCACACCAAATTTGGGTGGCACATCAGCTACCACAATGTCCATTACCATGCTTCTCATTGGTAACTGAGATAAAGAAATTGCTAAATATTTTATCAAACCAAGGCATTTAACCTTCCTGGAGTCAAAGGAAAATCAATCATGATAAGACTTGGTAACATCTAAACCCAACTCATCCATAACTGCTTTTGGCATGAGGTTATGAGAGGCTCCTGTGTCTAGAAGGCAGTTATGTAGACTTTTGTCATGGATGTTCAAGGAAACATAGAATGGATCAGAGGTTTCCTCACGGTCTTCAACCATTGGACTAAGGACAATGGTAGGCTTGTCATCTTGGATATTTACAACATCAGCAACAGTTGGCATGGGTTTAGGCTCAAGGTATTTGAGGATAGTTTGTTTGAAAGCATCATTCTTCATTAATTCCATGAGAGGTATGGGGATTTTAACTTTTTGGATTTCTGATTCAAAGCTAAAAGCGAAAGGGACTTTGTCAAGGTTCTTTACCTCTTGCACATGAGCTTTAAGAAGTACTTGATTCTTGACTTGAGCTTGATATTTTCTTGGTTGTTGTTTTGCAGGGGCAACAAAATTCTTGGTAGGAGCTTGTTCATCTTGCTTACCATTAATCTATTTAGATCTCAGATTATATCTATTTTGATCATCAGTTTGACAAATAGATTCCTCATTTGAATCTTGATTAGGTTGTTGACTAAGTAAATCTTATTCATAGGTAGTCTATGTCAAGAAAGAAGCATCCCCTTTGTCTCCCAAACAATGGATCTCATGATCTTCTTCAGGTTTCTCCTCTTCCATAACTATGTTCTGAAAAAGGGCTTTGAAATTCTGATCTTCATTTGCATTTCTATTCCTCTGTAAAATATTATGTTGTTCATTATTTCTCCTATATGGATTTGGATTTCGAGGAATTAAAGTATTAGGCTCTCTACCTTTTGCAGGTTGCTTTTTCTCAAGATTCATCTTGGACAATTATGAATTCAAAGACTTGATCATCTTAGCCATCTTCTCAATGTTAGGATCAACACTCGATGTTTGTTTTCTCCTCTCTCCTCTGCCTTTCAACTTTTCTGTAGAAAGGATATTAGATTCCACTTCAAGTGTTGCATCCTGCATATCAACAAACGTCACAGACCTTCTTTCTCTCAACAACAAACAAAATTCAGCATCAAAAGCATTAGCATATGTGATCTTTGCAGAGGTAGCAGTAGGATTGATTTCAGCTAGGATCTTAATGTACATTCTATTAAATTTCTTGGTGAATTCTGACATTGATTGACCACTCTCCCTCCTCAAGTTCCCAAGCTCTGTAATGTAGTAAAAAAATTCTATCTTATCCCCCCATTGTTTTAAGAAAGTATCATCAAAAACTTCAATCCTTGTTATAGATCCTGGGGTTAATTCTCTAAACCACCTCTTGGCCTCTCCATCTAAGATTTGCATAAACACTCTCATCCATACATCTTCATCTGTGATATTTAAGTTATCAACATAACTATAAAACAATACAAGGTGTTCTTCAGCTATGACCTCTTCTACCCCTGAAAATTTTGGCATATACTTTTGATAGTCTCCAGTAGGCATTGCATTTATAGGACTAGGCAATACTAAAGGGGCATATCTAGTAGCTATAATTCTTTCCATCTTAGTGGGGTTTTGAGGTGTTGTTGCCATGATAACAGTAGATGTAGATGCACTGGGAGTTTAGATTACAAGGGATTGAGATGAGGCTGATGTTGAAAATGATGGTGAGGTAATAATAGGACAAGGTATTTTCGGACTTGCAATGGAGGAATGAAAATAAGAGGCTATGTAAAATTCAGACAATAACTTAGCAAGGTTATCTTCTCCTTTCACAGGAAATTCATGTAGGACAAGTTCAACTGCAAGCAAATTTGTATGAATAAAGGCAGAATTGGGTTCAGTTTCAGGTTGAGAAGAGTCTACAAAGGATGAGCAAATGTCTTCTACAACAAAAGGTGAACTATCTTCTTGAGTTAGATCAGATAATCCCTGAACTTCTGAAACTATATTTTCACTATCAATTTCAAAACTTATAGCTTCAACAATTGTTGGTTTTAATAATGGATTTTTTGGAAAAGACACAAAGGTATTTCTGGATATACCTAAACTATAAGATCCCTTCTGTAAAGTGTTTCCCTCTTTGATGATCCTCTCAGGATCATATACTGGATCAGTTAGTGGTTGTTGAGGATTTTCTCGAGTATCTGCCTTCTCAGGAGCCACAATTCACCAATGGAGTCACCAGATAGAATATTACAACCAAACTAATGATGCTCAGCCTTTGTCTATCATCAAAGTTGGGACTATGTCATCTCCCAGAGAAGCTTGCTTCACACTCCTCTCCCTGGCAACGGTGCCAATTTTTTATTACTCCAGGAGTCTTTCTAGGTTGTGAATCGAAAGAGCATGGTAACTTAATAAATAACTCAATAATGTATGTAGAAAATGGATCAAAGTGAATACCTCACACACTCAATCTTCAATTCAATATAGACTTGGATAAATCAAGACAAAACAAGGTTACCAAAAGGGTATTGCTCAGTAAGTGTTAACTGAGGTGAATGAAAGAAACTAATTATATCAACAATACCACATCCATCAATAATTTATGTGACAGTTCAAGTATAAATAGCAAAAGAATTATGGCTCTATGTTTATTTATGCAGAGATAATAAGAAAATTATCAATCACAGAATAAACATTGAAATGAACAATAGCTCAAGCTCACAAGTACAGAAATGAAAGGTAAGAAGAAAGTATGAACAATATCCAATGACAGAAACTTATCATTCCATGATATACTCAAAAAAATCTATGGATAACAAAGAGTACATATGAGAATTCAAGTTAGAACCCCTAGCACTATTTCCTTTGTGGGCTTAAATAAGATTTACATGATAGTTATCACATCCAAAAAGAGAGGATCAAATACCTATAAAATCTCCTAATCAAATCAATTACAAATATTCAGGATCTAGATCCTATTTTCATGGAGTCAAACCCTATCCTACTTTTTGGTATTCAATAGCTCCACCAAAGAATCTTGATGAGTGTAGGAGACTTATACCATTGAATTCTACCAGCTGGAACACTAAATCAATCCTTGACTACTGAAAATCAGGTCAGATTTTGACCGAATCTTTCACAAATAGAACTTTGACGAGTTTGCAGCATAACACTGTGAAAACCTACTTTGCGCTACCAACTGGCTATATGAGACTGTTTTTAAAATAAAGTGAGTGAACATTCACTTTAAAGAGTGAACTAGGTGTTGCAAGGAGTTGATTTAGGCCTGGTAATTCATGATATGACCTATGCAGCCCTGAAAATTGTTGGACAACTGAGAGGGGGGGTGAATCAGTTGTTACCATGCTTAAACAATTATGCTTCTTTAAAATATTTACAAGGCACTCAATGATGATCACAATAATGCAGGGAAATAAACAAAGGCACATTCAGCATCAGTCACATATATGAGAAACACAGAGACAGATAATTCCCGAGGAAACCCATACAGGCTAAAAACCTCTTTTTCTTTATATGATAAGTATTATCTACATTCTTTACATTATCATACATATGAGCTCCAACTCATTGTGAGGCTACAACCTCTGTTTTTGCAAGCTGCAACTTGCTGAGAGCACCAACTCTCTGTTTTCTCTAGCACCCACTAGAAGGAAGCAGCAACCCCCTAGTTTCTCTAGCACCAACTAGAAGGGAGCACCAACTCCCTGGTTTCTCTAGCACCAACTAGAAGGAAGCACCAACTCCCTGCGTTCAAGAACCCACTTGAACCTTTGAGGACACCATTCCTCCCTAGCACCTCCCAACCACCCTAGTATATAAATTCCTTGTTACTAAAACTTATTACAGCAATATAAAGTTATTCAATGGCTTACCAGCCTTGTCGTTGTTCTATTACACTACTCTGCCCTGTCTGCATCAATGTCTTTTGCCCACCCATTTCACTTTCTGTTCTTCTACCTTTTATACTCTCTGCACCATATCCCTTCAATGCAACCTTCCTCTACTGTGCATTTTTGCTCCTGCGCTCTGCCTCCTTGCTCACACTTGAATCCTTCCCCACGACAACAACACCAATCTCTTCTTTGTTCCACATTCTTATAGTCCCTGTACTCCTTGTGCATGCAATATTTACCATGCCTCTGCATGCTCACACCCCACCAATCTCCTCCACATCTCGAGTGCTTTACCTGATCATCATCACGACTCTTCATCTTCTTTGGCGGTTTTCTCCACGCATTCAGCATCACTGGGTGTTCTGTCTAGATTTCTCAGCTTCTCTAGCAGTTGAGGCTCTTTGTCTTCTCTGACTTCGATGATCTTATCCTTTCTATTTTCAGATACAGGCTTCAATCCCCTTCCATCTGTCAATCGCCTATATCAATAGTCCTCAATCCACTGGAAGATGCCTTGAGACTCTTCATCTTCTTTGGCACACAGAGGTCTCTTTGAATTCTATGGAAGATACCATCAATGGTTTCTAGCAGTTATACTGCGAGGAGCGATATTAGCCCTCCGATTATGCTCAAATTCACCTGCACCATTGGATTGGCTCCATGGGATCTTGCATTCTTTAGGCATTTCGGCATTCGTGTGACCATGTGTCTCAACACTCCCAGTCGCGATCCCCGAAAAGGAGCTTGGTTGCTCTAGCTCTTTCCTCCATCTCTCACTGATGTGACCAAGGGCTGTGACCATAGCCTTATGCATAAAGCGCTTTCGCGATTTCGCATTTTGTGAATTTGGAGATGAGGCATCTCGACTCTCCAAGTCGCAATCCCCGAAACCCCGAAATGGCGTGGGATCAACAGTCCCGATCAACACTTGATCTGACGGCTCAGATCATTTCGTTATTTTGACATTCTTGATGTTCAGTGTTCTTCTTACTTCAAAGTCCCGATCCGCAAAACTCTGAAATGGAGTCGGATCAACGGTCCAGATCACATCTTGATCTGACGGTTGCGATTAAGTCACGATTTCGCATATCGCGATTTCACATATCGCGATTTCGAGATTCCTGTGGTTAATATTCTTTGACATCTTCAACTCTCAATCCACGAAACTCCGAAATGGAGTCGGATCAACGGTCCAGATCAAACCTTGATCTGACGGCTCAAATCATTTCGCGATTTTGCATATCGCAATTTCAGGAGGTGAAAGGATGGAGCATTTCATACCTTTGACTTTCCAGTTAGCGAAATGATGATATGTGTCCAGTTGTCCTTCCCGAAGATGGACGGTCCTCGTGCTTTCAGGATTTTGTAAGCCCGCTTCTCCTATCACTTTAAAGAACGTGCAGGCTCTCCTGGATCCAATGGTGGTCGGACTCTGCGCTTGGATCTAACGCCCGAGATCTATCCTCCATATCTGCGCGCTCTTGTTGTCTACATTGAGATCTAACAACCATCGGGAATTCTAAATTGTTGATCCAACGATCACGATTGTTTCTCTTCTCCAATTATCACTGCATTGTTGATCATCGTTGTTGTACTTTCCATCAATGACAAGCATACGCTTCCTGTAAAACATGCCAACAATCTCCCCCTTTGGCATTGATGGCAACTAAGGCACCCATGTTCTTTTCTCCCCCTTTGACATCAATGTCAAAGAAAACATGCTCCCCTGAGTTGTTGCATTAATTTTAAGAGGTATCAGATATGAAACCAATATAGGACTCCCCCTAACAGGATGGACTCTCTTAGAAGTGAGACGGGATGGCACCCAGCTTCTGTCTGAGATATTCAAACGGTGTCTTGGTTAGGGGTTTAGTAAAGATGTGTGCAATTTGTTCTATAG
>JASDQU010338122.1:2358-12541 GCA_032191745.1 Picea mariana
CCAGCATATATTATATTCATACATTGTGTTACATTGTTTACAATACAATATACATATAGGAGCCAGCGGCATCCAAAACCCTAACCCAATGACCTGGATTAGTCCAAAACCCTAATTCCTTAACCGAAAATAGAAAACCATCGGCAAAAAACCATGTGCCGAAAAAACCACCTAAATATCATGTGGTCCCGGAAATATGTCGTCCCGGTGCGAATTTTTTTTTGGGGGCGCTGCCCCCAAACCCCCACGCGGGGGACCCTAGTGGCCCCCCCTCTAACCCCCCTGTGCACTTGGCACAGACGCTCAGACACTACTACTTGTGCAAAGAATATAACACATATCCAACAGATGGTGCTTAAATTCACCGTGACATTATCATGGAATTCATCAATTTCATATGGTCCCAACCAATGTGTTTGTAATTTTCCCAGAAAATACTGGAATTTGGAGTCATAGCGAAGCACCCAATCACCCTTCTTGAATGATTTCTTCTTGATATGCTTGTCATTCCAGGTCATTCTCTATTGTCTAATAATAGCTATGCGCTCCACAATAGATAGGCGTGCCTCATCCAACTCGTTCAGTCGCTGAAGGCACTATTTATGTGGCTCTGTTAGATCCATTCCAATTTCCTGGGCCATCCTTAGGGTCTTAATATCAAACTCGATTGGGAAGATGGGTTCTTTACCATAGAATAGGTGATAAGGAGAGTAGCCAGTGGTGTTACACCATGTTGTGAGATAAGCCCATAAGGCATTTGGGAGCTCAATAACTCAATTCTGTTTGTTTGTTGAGACAGTCTTTGTCAGGATTGCCTCCAGGACCTTATTTGTGCTTTCTACTTGCCCGTTTTCCTGTGGGTGGTATGGATAAGTAAATCTGTGCTTAATATGATAATTTTACAGGGTGGTGGTGATTCTATGGGCTGTAAATTGTGACCCCCCATCAGTGATTACTTCCCTGGGTAGTCCATAATGTACAAATAATTTGAAAATAATTTTGATGACTACCTCTTCTATTGCATTTGGTAGGGCTTTTGCCTCTACCCATTTAGTCATGTAGTTCGTTGCCACTAGAATATAGGCCTTCTGATTTGACTTTGTATTGAAGGGGCCAACAAATTCTAGTTCCCATCTCTCAAATGGCTTTGCGACTACTTGTGCTTTCAATGGCATTTCATCAGCCTGACCTAGTTTTCCCATCCGCTGACAACTTTTGCAGGCCTGGACACATTTCTTTGAATCTATGAATATTGAGGGCCAATATTAGCCCATCTGTAAAATTTTGTGTCCAGTCCTATGGTCTGCAAAATGTCCACCATAGGGCTCGTCATGTCCTTCCTTCAGTATGTCATAAATTTCGTCATCTCGTACGCATCTGCGGATATGGAGATTAACTACTGTGTGGAAGAGATATCCACTGATCCAAGTGAAACGTGTGCTACGCTAGATGATCAGTTTTCTTTCCCTTGATGATAGATGTGCTGGTATTCTTCTTGCTGCCAGACAATTTGCCACATCAACGTACCAAGGTGTCTTTGTGGTAACGACAAATAGATGCTCATCTGGAAATTGATCTTAAACTGTTAAGGAGTCATCTGTTTTGGGTATGCGGGACAGGAAGTCTGCGACAAGATTTTCTCTCCCGGGTCAATCTTTGATGGTGATGTCAAATTCCTACAATAGTAATAACCACCGAGTGACCTGTCCATTAGTAATTGGTTTATTAGCTAGATATCTAATAGCAGAATGATCAGTATACAGAATAACTGGATAGCCTGTTATATAATGACAAAATTTATTGATGGCATGTATAACAACTAAAAACTATTTTTCTGTTACTGCATAATTAAGTTAAGCTGGAGAAAGATTCTTGCTAATGAAATAAATAGCATAGGGTTTCTTGTCTTCTTCCTGTCCAAGGACAATACCTATAGCAATATCTGATCCATCAGTGGAGATGTGAAATGGTATTTTCCAATTTGGTCCCCTCAACACCGGTGCTGTCGAGATCAACTTCTTGAGTGCTGCAAATGCCACATCACACTTGTCAGACCACTGGAACTCCACATTACCAGTCAAAGCATGTAAAGGTGCATCGGTTCTTGAAAAATTTTCCATAAATCTACGATAGTATCCAGAAGTGCCAAGGGAACTACGTACCTCAATTTGTGTGTGTGGTGTAGGTAGATTAAGGATTACCTCTATTTTTGTTGGATCTACTCTAATTCCATCTACAGAAATATAATTCCCTAGTACCACACCTTCTGTCATAATCATATGAAATTTTTCATGGCTTAAGCATAGCCTGGTAGCAATGCACCGTTCTAGTACCTTCTCCAGATTATTTAGTGCTTGATCAAAGTCGTCGCCATAAAGAGTGAAATAATCCATGTAAACTTCAAGCCCTTCACTGATCATATCGTCGAATATGCTCAGGATGGCCCTTTGGAATGTGGCTGGAGCATTACATAGTCCAAAGGGAAATAATCTGTATGAAAAGGCACCCCAGGGGCATGTGAATGTAGTTTTATCTTGATCTTCTGGGGCGATCTGGATCTGATTGTAGCCACTAAAACCATCTAGGAAATAAAATAATTTCTTCCCTGCCAAAGTATCCAGGACTTGATCAATGAAAGGTAAGGGGAAGTGGTCCTTTTGAGTGGATTTGTTAAGTTCCCTGTAGTCAACACAGATTCACCATTTCCCATTTTTCTTGGGGACGATCACTAATGGGGAAACCCACCGGCTATCTGAGATAGGATATATAAATCTTCATCCAACAACTTATGTAATTCTTCTTTAACAATATCCATGAGATGGGGATTCAATCTTCTCTGCAGCTGTCGGATAGGTTGGGCATCTTTCTCAATATAAATGTGGTGTGTGCAGAGTTGCAGACCAATACCTTTCATATCAGAATACTCCCAGGAAAAAGCTTGTTGGTATTTAGAGAGAACTTAAATTAGCTTTTGTTGTTGTTGCTCATCTAAGTTGGCATTGATGTTCAGAGACCTCCCTGGTGCAATCTCAATGGATTTGCTGTTATGAACAACTGTAGTTGGGATTTGTTGTTCCATTAAATCTTCCAACGGGTCTCCCTGTGTTTCACATTCTAGAACAACTTGGAGCATCTGACATGTTGAGTTACCCACGGTGGCTGGGCTATTAATAAAACCACTGATTACATCATCCTCTAGTTGGTTCTTGAGTCTGAGAGCTTCTTCTAGCATGAGAGGGGCTCGTAAATCCTTTTCTGGATATCATGGTGGTGGAAATTGTGGATATATGAAATTCAGACTTGGCTTGGCAGGAGGATATAAGATAAGATTCTTTGTGATACCTCCTCTAGAAATTGTCATATTACTGGTTCGACATCCTATGTATGCATCGACTGTTGCGATCCATGGTCTGCCTAGTATCAATGGATGCCCTTCAAGCCCACTTCTTGGGTTGATGATGAGGAAATCCGTTGGATATTCCCAAGAGTCGATTGCGATTGCTATATCATGTAATGTGCCACCTAGTCGAACCACCAATCGATCTGCCAATTGTAACATAATTGGGGTGGGTTTGAAGGAGTCAAAACCCAGGGTATTGCAAGTTTCCATAGTCAGGATATTGATGGTTGCCCCTAAATCAACTAGTGTATTTGGAAAAGAACAACCCTGGATCTGAACTGTTACTATGGGATTCCCTGGATCTGCATATTTGATTGGTTCTTGTCTGCCAATAATTAGATCAGACAAGGATCCTACTACGCGAACTGTTGATGATGAATTTTTGATTTTCCTAATAGGCTTCCTCCCACATAGTTCCTTGATTGTTTTCGCATAAATTGAAATATATTGTAGGGCCTGCAGGAGTGGAATCTTGACATATAAATTATTGAGTTCCCCTACAATGTAAAAGTTGGGATATACGATAGGTTTTTCTATCATTAGTCTTTCGAGGAACAGAGGGGAAGGAGTGGCATCCTTATCAGAGCTCTATGATTCGACTGTGTTTCCCCCCTGCTTGATTTCTTCTGTTATTACCATAGTCAAGGGTGTTATTGCTGGTTGTTTTTCATTCTCCTGCTCTTGGGAAACATTATTTTCTTCAGGAGAGATTATACGCCCTGATCTCAACCAGAGTTCATTGCACCCTACCGAGTTGGTTTCCCCTTCCCCATTCTCCATAATCTGGAAAAGCTGAGCCGGTCTATTATTAGGATTTGGGTGAGGTTGGGATGGTAGTTGGGGGTAGAATTGCATTTGAGATTTTTGGGGTAGATGTCACCAAGATGAATTGATGTCCTTCTTCAGTTCCTCTTTCATGTAGTCCATTTTGGAATCTATGTGGGTATTGATGTGGTTTTCAAGTTCTTGGTTGCAGGTGTTGGCCATGGTGAAGGGGAACACATGAAGAGATGGAAAACAAGGGTGTCTTAAAAGGGTGGATGGATCCATGGAAAAAATTATTACAAGTGATAGATACCACAACGATCATTGCGAGAAGGGGAATCTAATGGGATAGGTCCCAAACAAGGGTGTGAGGACCACAAGAAAAAAATGCTTAAAAATGATAGGTATCACTACAATTAGGATGAAAAGAGGCATCAAATGGGACATGTCTCAAATAAAGGTGCGGGCAGGCCCCAATTTTTTTTTTAATTATTATTATTTTTATTTATTCCTGCAGAGTTATACTTCGATTTGAATAATATTGTAGTGTCGAAATGCCCAAATTCTTAATAGGAAAAAGTGTGTAGTAATTTCGCAACCAGAATGCAGTAGGCAAGGTTGCATGACAATAGATCTTGTCTGTTCCTTGTTTGTTCTGTTTTCGTCCCAAGATTTAGGGTTTTTGAGGGTTCTTACAGACAAGGGTTTTCACTATGCTATAAATCTCTGATATAGATGTGGTGTCAAACAATAGTATTGGGCCCAATTTCTTAGGGAACCAACTAAGGAGGCTAGACCGTACTCTTAGCCATACTACTCGATTACCCAGGTACTAGAGAGTATCTTCCTGAGTGTTGTTCTTGGTGTTACTATAACAGTCAGGAGATCGATCGATTGATCTGTAACGAGTTTCAGAATACCTAGGCCAGCCCGTATATATGTGTTGTCTAATGTGATACCACTCGAAGGGGTACCAACAAGGGTTACAAGGGTGTCCAACAATGTGAGCTTAAAAATATCTTATATTTCTTGCATGTGTGCTTCCCTAGCCACAAACTTATGCAATGAATGACAAATCATTGTAGTTTTAAGATGTCGAAACAAGTCTCTACCATTAAAAAAAATTAACCCACAATTCCTGCCAAGGAAAGTGCTCTAATACCAATTGTAAAGGACCATATGTAATATAATATGCATAAACATGAATATTCAACACATATCAATGGAACAACAAAATATTGAGAAGAGAACACCATAAATGATACCTTTATTTAGAGAAAGTAATGTTCATTTTCATATTCGAGGGGGCAACCTCTAGCAGACCAAAGCTCTATTACAATAATTCTCAAGACAAAGACTTTTCATGCCTCCTACTCTTATTTATACTAATTCTATCTTCTAAAGATCATTCTAGAGGAAGATCCTTCTAGAAGCGAAAGATTCTATTAGGTCTTCTTACATTGACTTGTTCACATTTATTAAATAGGCCTTATTAACTAATGTCGAACTTTATTACATGGAAATATATTATTCTACCTACGTGAGGGGTTAAGGAGGTTAGGTCCCTATAAACAAGGTCATTAACTTGCGGGGAATTTTTGAGGGCTTAAACAGAATTTTAGCCAACTAAAACCCACGAGAATAGAGTGTACCAAAGTACACTCTATCTCTCCAACTCAAATAAAATAACTCAGAGAGAGCTATCCAATGAGATAAAATGTTCACAAAATAGAGCTTGTATGAGAAAGTTACAACCAAAATAGTAGGGGTAAAATTTTGGCACAAATTTACTTCGAGAGGGTATAAGTCCATGCTCAGAAGTCCGTTTGGGGCACACAAGTAGTCTATGGAAATATTATGAACCATAAAGGACAACCGTGGGGCCAGATTTAGGATTTGGGTATGTAAAAATGTGCCAGGAGACAAAGAAGCCACATGTAGCATACAATGATAAATTGGGTAAAACAACCTAAACTTCTCCAGACCATAACTTCCAACTCGAAGCTCGGATTTGAGAAAAATAATAGTTGTTGGAAAGGTATTGAGGAGTATAAGATATTTGTAAACCTAGAAATTTTAATTGGGCAATAAAATTTATCAACAATTAATAAAGATATTTCTATAGCTGTAAATGAGTGGAAAATTGCAGCAAGTGGATGTTGTAAATTTTTGCTCAAAAATCATATTGAGGCATGAGTACAACCATTGGAAAGTTGTTTTAGAGAGGAATGAATTTAAGGAATTTGAATTTGAATTGGTGAAATATGTCCTTCATGAATTTATGAAGAAATAACCTGTATTCTAATGGACGAAATGTTTCTTGCTATGCATGTTCTAACAATAATTATTACATGCACATTTCTTGCAAAATTAGAGGTACAAGAAGCAACTTTGGTTCTTATATGAGGAATGGAGTTATGGAAGATGCTCAAGAATATTAAAACCATGAGGAAGAGATCAAAGGTATTCATGTTAGCATGGGAAATGATGAGACAAAGTCAAATGGAAGAAGAGATAGGTAGGAGCCTATAACTATGAGAAGCTTGCATAGGGAAGTGCAGAGCTATAGGGATGATAATGAAAGGATTATGAAGGATCGGGAAGAGATACTTCAGAGATTAAATATGTTGCATAAGAAAGTAAAAAAATACTTTGGCACCAAGAAAGCGACTAGTGCTATACAAGTGTCAACGTCTAGATCCTAATGCAAAAGGTACAATCATGGGAACGATCGACAATCAAGAAGCAAGAACATGCGCCATCATTCTCTAAAACAATCCACCAGAATAACTCATGAAAGTTAGGGTCAGGGAGTAGCCAAAGTGTGTCTCATGTTATGACCTAAAGAATAAGGCCCGAGACATCATGCAAGGTGAACTCAGGAAAATCAAGCCACCTACTTTCAATGGTGAGCACTAGAAAGGAGAATAGGCTGAGGCCTGGCTGTGGGAAATGAAGAAATATTTCAAGCTGCATGACTACCCCTCTTGTGTAGAAGCTAGAATTATCACCTACCACTTGCAAAGGAAGGCAATGGGATCAACTTAAGCAAGCCAAGAACCTTGATGAGAAGAGGATCTCATGGAGGTAGTTCAAAGGATATTTCCAAGATAAATATTTGTCCGAGCATTATTATGAAATAAAGATAAAAGAGTTCTTTGAACTCAAGTTGGGAATCATGTCAATGGAGGAATATGAGAAGAGGTTCTTTGAATTCTTGAAGTATGTTGACTTCATAAAAAATGAGAAGGAAAAAATACAAAGGTTTCTGATCTGGATTATTTTCGACACGAAATGAGAGTGGAGATATAATAAAGAAATGCACAGAGATATCGCAGATATTCAATAATATAAAAAAAATGTATCAGAGATGCAACTATAAACGCATATATACAGTAATACACTATTTCTATTAATGAAATAAATGTACAAAGACTGTAAAAATACAGAGTGATAGATTCACTAGAATTGTGGCAGCTTATCTCTGAGAAGAGATGTGACGGCTACTCGCATTCGCAAGAAGATGATTACAATGAGGCCCTGAAGGAATTTTTACAATAAACATGAATGCCAAAAAACCTAGACATCTAAAAACCTAACCCTAGGAGATGAAGTGCCGAAAGTCATGTGGGCCCCATTTCGGTAAGTTAGTATATCAACTTCCCGGGGTCGTAACTTTTGCATACGATCTCCGTTTTAGGCGTATGATAGCCCATTGGGAAGGTATCATCGAGGAGATTAATTTTGGGTGATCAATAATTCATTAGAATATCATTGAGAAGCTCGATCCCTAAAGCCTTCATTTAGGCCCTCAAAATGGCCCCAGAAGTTAAAACTGCTAAAAATAGTAAATTGCCAAAATTGCCAAAAAACTGTTTTGAGCCAGTTGGAAAAGGTGGGTGGCCACCGATATCCATCTGGATCAATACTCACTCCTTAGGAAGCAATGGTATCCATTGCATTAAGTGCCCAGGGGAGAGGAAAAAGCGTTTGCTGAATCTGAATCTTGGTGAGCTGCTTGCCATGCTGGAGACGTCGTGCTGCTCGGTTTGTGGAAGGCTATCACGAGCATGTGGCTGGAAGGGTTGGAACTTTTTAACTAGTTTATATACATGAGATTATTTTATGCAGAAGGAATCTTTACACTTTGCTACAATATTGTCGACCTGCTTCTGTTGGATAAAAGGTGATTGTGCCGAGGCTGTAGTGGTTGCAGGATCCTTTTGTTCATCTTTTGAACAGATTGTGAAGAAGTTGAATTTTGCAGTATGCGATACTAACTTGTGACACTTTTTAGGTGGAACAATAGTTGAAAATACCTCTGATATTCTGTAGATATGACCCCCCAGAGAAATAATGACACTGCAGGGTTGAGACTCATAAACAAAATGGCGCTTCCACATATATGGTTGGCCCAAGAGAACACCACAAACATCCAGTGGGGAAACATCACATAATACCTCATCCTTGAAGGGTTGGATGTTGTATGACAATTGAAACTGCTGGATGACACAAAGATCTCATCCTTGGCAAAGCCACCCGATGTTGTATGGCTACGGGTGTGGTGTTGTCGACAATCCCAATTGTTTGACGACCTTTGCTGAGATGAGGTTCTTCTGGCTTCCACTATCAACAATAAAATGCATCGGGGTCCCCTTCACCCACATCTATGAAAGAAAAAGGCACTCCCCCTCTTCAGGATCTGTTGGTTCTTCTGGTTGAATTGCTATGGTCGTGACAACAATAGTTTGGTCTGCGTCGATGATCTGTCTTTTACCACTATTTTCATAATCAGATTCTGAATCAGGGTTCGACTCCTTGTCTTTGATTTCGACCACCAATAACTATTTTGAGAGACATTCATCGGTGTTGTGCCAAGGGATTTTGTGGAAATCACACCATTTTCCGGTGTCTTCCCGTGACCCTTACTTTCCCGTGGCTTGGAATGGTTTAAAGGAGACTGTTTGTTAGGGCCATATTTGTCATACTTTGGTTGTTGTGTATTTGCAGACCTAAACTCCCGATTGTTCTGGTGCTTAAATTTCTGCTCGATTTTAACAACATATTGATAAGCAACACCGAGTGATGAGATGTACAGAAAATCTATTTCAGTTTGGATGTATCTGTGTAGAGCCCCATGGTATTTTAGAACCAAATGTCGTTTGGAGTCTTTGATACCCAGCTTGGTGTGCAAGGTATGGAAGGTATTGGTGAACTCTAGAAATTCTTGGCCCCTCTCTTGCCACAGTGTGGTCCATCTCATGTACTGGTCCTCATAGTTGCCAACATGGTAATACTATTCCTTTACTGCGTCCACAAAAAAATCTCAAGTGGGCTCAACCCCATATATTCCAGACTCCTTTATGGAACTTTTCTCCCAATAAGTTTCCCACCAATATTTGACACGGGGGAGAGCTTTAAGGAGTGCGAAGGTGATATTTTCCCTGTCAGAAAAGTGGTGAATAGAGAAATAACCGTCTAGCAGATTTAACCATTTGTCTAGGGCATCCGCATCTACCTGACCTTCAAATATGGGATTATAAAAATTAACCTATACCTTGAAAGGAGAGGTGCTTCCAAAGTGGTTGTTTGATGAAGATGCACTTGTTTCTATTGGTACACATTGAAGGAGGTGGGAAAAATTATCCATCATTTCGTCCCTCTGTCATGTGAGAGCTTTCTCAAGCAACAAATTTATAGGATCGTCTGCTTCGTCGTTTTTCTTTTCTTCTACCATGGAGAGTTTCTTGGGCATGCAAGAGTGATTGTCTTCAAGAGAGACAAGGTCGAGACCCAACTTGCTATACTCGGACCTCGTCATAGACATGCACTGAAAAAAAAATGATCAAGAGCATCCTACTCTGATACCACTGATCTGGATTATTTTCGACACAAAATGAGAGCGGAGATATAATAAAGAAATGCACAGAGATATCACAGATATTCAATAATATAACATAAATGTATTAGAGATGCAACTATAAACACATATATATAGTAATATATTATTTCTATTAA
>JASDQU010338123.1:0-12541 GCA_032191745.1 Picea mariana
ACATAAATGATGACATTGCCAACTCAACACTGTTGTCCAAACCCATATCATCAGGAACCACATCCCACATCTTTGTCTTTCCCTTCAACCAGTCTTCTCTATGCCCAGTGCCTGCAAATAAGACAAAGGTTGGTGTGCAGATACACCACTAAGTCACTTGACACGATGACAAAGAGAAGAGTTCAACATAAGAGTTTATACTTGAGTGAAGGGTACATTTTTACTGGGGTCGTGACAGAAGAGTTAAACAATTAATGCCACCAACATTGAGGTACATAAAGGGTATGGTGCGCTTAATTAAATGCCAGTTTCATACCCTCTTACATGATAGAATCCAGTGGAAACATTGCAATTCTGCCAATCTTGAAATCCTGAAAACCATTAAGTCTGCTGAATTTTGAATGGGACCTAAAATTCTACTTTCTCCATATGAAGTCCAATGAGGTTGGAACCACTCTCAAACATCCTGAAACAATTAATGGTAATGTTAAAAATTTAAGTAAAAGGATGAAAATGAAAGATAAAGGAGAATGTCACTTTTACTTTAAGAATTTAATATTACTATTAATTACTAGAGCGAGTAAAATGGAGGGGGTGGGGACCTCTTTAAATAGAATTAGTAAAGGCTAGATAACCCTTAGTTGCACACTGAAACACCTCACAGCTGCAACTTGCATGAGAAAACATGAGCCTGGGTCCTTTTCTGAGCAGGACACGTGTCCTATTTTCAAGACACGCGTGTCCTGTTAACATGACACGTTCTAAATGAGTATCCGACACGTGTCCTACAGTTTGGTGTCCGACACGTAGGATTCGCGACACGAGGGGGGGGTTGGACGTGTCAGGTGACTTAGCTTCAAAGTGTCCATCAAATGCTGGGTGATGTCAAGGGTCACAGAGGTGACGTCATGGGCCTTCCAAGGCCAACATCATAGAGGGAGGGAAAGACCCCTTGGGTCCAGGGCTGCCAGGCTGTCTCTGGTGGAACGTCCTCCTCTCTCTCCGGTGCAAGCCTCTAATATGTGTCTGCCCCTGGCTGGGGTCTCAACATCCATCTGGTGGGCTTTTAGCCCTATGGAGGTCAGAACTAACCATCTCCCCATGTGTACCTGTTCGTCGGGTGTGGCCCAGCAACAAGAACAAGTACACCCTCCATGGGCTCATAAGTCACAGGAATCATAGCAATGTCAATCGCGTCTAATAATCAAGTTATCTAAACATGTGCATAAAACCCCATTTTCCCAGACAAGTGCTCAAAAACGTTATCCTATTCTACAAGCCAAGTTTGGAGAGGGTTTCAGGAGGTCCTATTGGGCTAATTCTCATTGGATGTGGGATGTTACCAGGTGAAGACAAATCCAAGTCATGTAAGTGGATGAGGTGGTATGGGGATGTTTAAGCAATGGGTGCAGTGATGATAGGGAAATGTATGGCTTGCCTGTGGGTGCCTCTGAAGAGGGTGAGCTGCACCTTGTCATGGATGCAAATGTTTCCAAGCCCATTCAAGGACTTTTACCTTTTTATCTTATTGTTTTTTCTTTCAAGAGAGTAGTTGGGGGACACTGCCCTGGCGTGGTGACCAGTAGTGACAATGCTACCCACAAGCATTTCACGGAGATGAGAAGGTTGGCTCGTGATGAGACCCCATTTCTCTTGGCTATGCCACTAAGAGCCACTACCATGGCGTGGTGACCAGCTGAATGGTAGTGTCATACCGCTACATGCCCATGGACCTAATAGGCTGGCTCGTGATGAGACCCCCTATCCTCCAACTAGGTCTTGATTTTATTATTTTTTGGGTCCCTCCATTTCTTGCGGAGAAGCTTTTTATTGCTTTCTTAGGGATCGATGGGCGAAGCATTTGAAGGTTTTGTTCTTTTAGCTTTTAACTTTTGCCAGCGAATTTTACCCTCTGGGCCTTTAGCCCCTTCTTCCCACAAGGCAAGGTACAACCCTTTGCTAGCATGGCAAACCCAATGCCCGAACCAATGTAGGGGATGGATGAGAGGGAAACTGATGAAAAGTGATAAGTATGGTGGGAATGGACGATGACGTTTCATGAACCCACCCAGTGGCAACTCAAACCCTAAGAGAACCAACTTGCTAGGGCATCCTGTCATTCCCCCCAGGTGTGGACAAGTGGAAAGGCATAAAGTCCAAGCACACGTCAGAAGCAAAAAGAATTAAATGCACATATTCAAATGTTTTGAGAATCGGAGTGACACATACCATGATACCCGGACTCATTACCTCATGGAGCAAGACCCATTGTTGTTGAAGGACCAGGCTGATGGGATGGATGTTACTGTTGCTGACAAGATGGAGGCGCTGAAGAAGAAAGATGGGCCCTCCAGGGCCAGGCTCAAATCAGTATGGCTCTCGTTACTCCATGTTTAGAACCTGTGGGCCTTGAGACATAATCTCCTTAGTTATCCCTAGGCTAGGGGATAACAGGGACTACCCCCCTTGGCTTCACTAGGAGTTGTCCTAGACAGAGGAGTCGAGGATCAGGTGACAGCACCTTGACTCAAGACTTGCCCCCAAGGACACACTAAGTGGATTGAAGATTTATTCCACGATAGCCCAAGTGTGTATAAGGCGACAACATTTTTGGCATCGTTGCCAAGGATAAATCTTTCTATTCACGGAATATGACCTTGTTTTACTTTTTGCTTGCTTTACTTAGTTTTTTATGCTTGTTGTTTATCATAATTAGACTCGATCATCTGGCAACTCCACTAAATTCCAATTTGACTAAATATTCTACAAGAAGGAATTTAGAAGGCCTAGTTGACTTCATTCCTAAACTTGAACAGGTTTATAGAAGGAGGTTAGCCAAAGCCTCTTCTCATTGAATCCTTAGCCATTTAGGATTCGAGTCCATTTATGATATTCACTTGTTTTTTTTTAGTAATAGTGTTAATTTAGAAATGGCAATTTATGATCCTTGTGATTTTTCCGCAATTAATAATTATCCTCATGCTATTCCCGAAAAGGCAATCGAAAAATTACCAAGTTTTCAAGGAAACAATGCAATAAATGCTAAAAACATTTTAAATCTTTCATGAGGTGTATTAATAAATGGTGTGTTGCACATGACCACGAAGATGTGAAAATGAAGCTTTTTGTTCTATCCTTAGAAGATGATGCTTTAGACTAGTACGAAGACATGTCAAACAACAAATTCAAGATATTAAAAGATCTCCTAGATGCCTTCACTGAGAAATGGGGGGAGAAAAGAGATCAGCGCCACCTGTTGGCAGCCCTCAACACGATAAGGAAGAATGAGAACGAAACTGTGGATAAATTTAACAAAAAATTCAATAAATTAGTTTCAAGTTTGCATACTAACATCAAGCCTCCGGATAATGCCATCTTGATCTACTACATTGAGGCATTTGGTAAGGAAATGTGGTATCAAAGAGATAAGGAACCCGCCAACCTCAAAGCAGCTCAAGAAACAGCGATAAAGATTGACAAAAATATGCAAGCATCAAGGAAGTTAAATGTTTCAGGTTTCACAAGGGGTAGTTCTTCTAGGCAGACAGAGTCTAAAGAGAAAGTTGCAGCTCCTAATAAAAAAGATCCTAACTTCGACCCTTTAAAGTTCGTAACATAAATGGTAAAAAGAATGGAGGCAACTCATGCTACTCAGCTTAGTGCGTTGCAAATTAGGCTGATAGCTATGGAGAGGTCTCAGTCTCAAAATAATAGATTCCAACCTAGACCTAACAATGAAAGGTGGCAAAAGAAAGGTCCTCCTCAAGACCAAAGGCCACCTAATCAGTTGGAATCCAATAATGTGGTAAATGAAGAAATACCACCCTTTTGTAGAGCATGTGAAGACTTTCATGAAGAGTCTACCTGCCCAGTCGTTTGTCAAATAAATAAACAAGGCCTTCCTCCAACAAACAATTTTGTGGGACAATCAAGAAACTCTAATCACATAAACAACTTTGGTGAAGCTCACCCCTTATCAATGGATTATTGGGTTCAAATGTAAGAAAGAAGTGAGCAAGCCAATCAGGTGGTTGAAGAGTTTGACAATGTTACAAAGTTATATGGACATACGCCGACAAATGAGCAGATTTTGGAAATGGCCAGGCATAAAGGAATAGTCTACCAAAGGAAAGGGAAAGATGGAACAAACAAATCTCAAGCAAACTTTCCCAAGGTAACTACTCCTCCGACTACTCCAATTACTGATAACTGTTGATTTAGGTAATTGGATTTCAAATGCAAAAGTTTTTGTTCCAGTGTCAGATCTTTTGAAGATACCTTTACAGAAAGAAAAACTTCTCCAAGCAATAAATGTTACAAATAATAAAGTGGTTATAAAAAATCAAGAAAAGAAAAAGGGACATCATGAAGATCCTCTAGTTGTTTTGACTAGTAGAGATAGAACCAAGGAAGAGAATCCTCCCTTCTTTGTGTCTTTAGAAATAAATGATCAGTGGTTGCATAATTGCATGTATGATTCTGGTGCTTCATCCAATATTATTACTAAGGGAATTATGCAAAGATTGGGCCTTAAAGTTACAAGGCCTTATCACAATCTATGTGCCATGGATTCCAGGGAAATTGAAACTCATGGGATTATCATAGATTTTCCAGTCAAGCTAGTTTTTCGCCCAGATTTTGCTTTCAAAATCGATGTGTTGGATGCTTGGGGTATACTTCTCTCTAGAAAATGGGGAGCTCACATGGGGGGCTGACTAAATATGGATTTAACTTTTGCAACTATCCCATACCCTCCTCCATCAACTGAGAATTTCAGGCTCTTTAGAGAAACAGAAAGAAAGTATGACATTGAGAATCCTAAAGAGCCATTCAATGAGTTCTTATGCCAAATGTCTAACATGGGTTAACTTTTCTATATGTTCAAACTTCCTAGCACCAGCTGAAGAAAACTTTAAAGATGAAAAAATGAGTAATAAAGCTTGGAAGATGAACTTTGACGGAGCCCACTCAAGATCAGGCAAAGGGGCAGGGACTGTCCTAAAGTCTCCAACTGGAAAAACTTATAACCTTGCATTTAGACTTGAGTTTGATGCAACAAACAATGTCGCCGAGTATGAGGCACTTTTGCTTGGTTTGGAAATTCCTAAGGATGTGGGTATCAAAAATAAGTCAAAAATAAATATTCATGCAAAAGTGAGAGGTTAAGAAGATACAGAAATGCCATTTGGGATACTATAGAACTCTTTGATGTTATATATCTGATTGCAATCCCTAGGGATCAAAACAACTTGGCAGTAGCAGCTTCAACCCTCCAACCTTCAGAAGATCTAAAAAAAGGAAAAGGAAAGTTGGAAATAATCTTTAGGCCTTCAGTCCCAGACAATATTGATCATTGGCAGGTTTTCAAGGATGATGAACAAATCTTAAGGTTCATCCATAATGTAGAATTCTCAGGTTTCAATGTCAATTACAAAGAGGAGGGGAAAGATTATGTTGATGAACATAATCCAATAAAATCTAGTTCCTAGAGGAATAGTTTCCTTAGAAAAAATATTTGACAGGCATGATATGTATAAAAAGAAAAAATAAGTAGTAAAGCCTGACAGTGATATTGAAATAAACATTGGGACAGAGGAAGTCCCAAGGTTCATAAAAATTGGAAAAGGAACTTCTGAAAAGGAAAGAAAGGAATTAATAAGCCTGGTCCAAGAGTATAGGGATGTATTTGCTTTCACATATGATGAGCTCAAAGCCTATAAAGAAGATGTCTTTCAACACACTATCCCCCTCAAGGAAGACACAAAACCTTTCCACCAAAAACTTAGGCGAATAAATCCTAAGTTAGCACCATTGGTTCAAGTTGAACTTAAAAAGATGTTGGATGCTGGCATCATTGCTCCAACTAGGCATTCTTCATGGTGTTCTAACTTAGTTGTTGTTAGAAAGAAAAATGGGGGAAATAAGATTATGCATTGTTTTTAGAAATCTAAATCTAGCATGCATTAAGGACAATTACCCCCTACCCAACATGGAGACCCTACTGCAAAGGGTAACTGGTTCTAAGATTATGTCCATGTTGGATGGCTTCTCTGGTTACAACCAAGTGTTGGTGAGGAAGGAGGATCAAAATAAAACAACCTTCACCACACCTTGGGGCACCTTTGAGTACTTAAGGATGCATTTTGTCCTACTAAATGAGGGTGCCACTTTTCAGAGGGCCATGGATTTTGCCTTCCATGAATTAATGGGAAAGATCATTGAGATCTATCAAGATGACTTAACGGTTTTTTCAAAAGAAAGGTCAGATCATATAAGTCATCTTAGACAAGTGTTTGTAAGATGTCGAAAGTATGGCATCTCTTTGAATCCGGCCAAATCTATTTTGGGTGTGGATGAAGGCAAGTTGCCAGGTCACATCATAGCAAAGGGCAGGGTAAAGATTGATCCTGAAAGGGTTGAAGCCATAAAGAAAGTCCCTTTACCCCCAACCAAGAAAGCTCTTTAGTCTTTTCTTGGACAGATCAACTTTGTCAGGCGGTTCATCCCAAACTTGGTCGAGGCGATGAAGCCTCTACTCAAATTGCTAAAAAACGATGTAAAATTTGAGTGGACAGATGAAGGAAGGAAGGCCTTTAAAAATATTAAGGACTCAATTGGCAGGTCTCCTATATTAATTAGTCTGAATTACTCAAAAGACTTTTAAGTCTTTTCCTTCACTTCAGAGGATACTATAGCAGGGGACTTGCTCCAGAAGAATGAAGATGGTCAAGAGCAACCCATTGCTCTCATGAGTAAGGCAATGCAAATTTCTGAGCTTAACTATACTAGTATGGAAAAGCAAGCATATGCCTTGGTCAAGTCCCTTAAGCATTTCCAAGTCTATATAGGATATTCAAAAGTTGTGGGGTATGTACCTCACTCGACAGTAAAATATATCCTTGGACAACAAGATTGCTTGGAAGTCAGAGGAAAGTGGGTCTCCAAGATTCAAGACTATGACTTAGAGATAAAACCCACAAAGTTAATCAAAGGTCAAGGATTGGCTTAGATGCTAACTGAAGGGAATGAACAAGCTTCGGACCAGATCTATCAAAACAGTCAATCTAGGCCAGCCTTGTCATCTAAACTTCAGAAGTTGGAACAACACCAGTGGTATGCCGATATCATTTTCTTTCTTTCAAACCTCACATGCCCAAGTCATTTGATTGGTCATAAAAGAAGGGCATTGAGGTTGAAAGCAACTAAGTATTGTATCATTCAGGATGGATTGGGGTGGAGGAACCTCGATGGGGTAATACTTAGGTGTGTTGATGAGCTAGAGTCCAAGAGACTTTTGGTTGACTTCGATTCAGGATTTTGTGGTGGGCATTTCACGGCTAAAACTACCGCCCACAAAATTCTCACAACAGGTTATTATTGGCCGACCATTTTCTCAGATGTTCATAAAATGATCAGGGGTTGTCAGTAGTGTCAATTGTTCACAGGGAAGCAAAAGCTAGCAGCCTTGCCTCTTTAGCCAGTAGTAGTCGAAACCCCTTTTCAACAATGGGGGCTTGATTTCATCAGTCAGTTTAAGGATAATTCAAGTAATGGTTATACTTGGATAATTACAGCGAACAATTACTTTACTAAGTGGGTAGAAGCAATACCCACTAAGTCAGCGACCGACAAAGTGGTTATGGATTTTCTTGAAGATAAGATTATCACTAGGTTCAGTGTGCCCGTCAAGATAACAATCAATAATTCAGTTCAACAGAATTGTCCTCATTCTGTTTAAAGTATGGCATTGTGTTGTCCCAGTCTTCAAACTATTATCCCCAAGGATATGGTCTTACTGAATCCAGCAATAAGAACTTGATGAATATTCTTAAGAAACAGTGGGGGATAATAAGAGGTCATGGAACAATAAGATTAAGTTTGCTTTATGGGCGAATAGGATCACAAAGAAGAGTTCTACAAGAAAGAGTCCCTTTGAGCTTGTCTATGGGCTTGATGCCACTTTACCGATTCATTTAAAGCTTCCAGTGTATCAGTTTGTGTAGAGGTAAGGATTGGATGATAATTTCCAGTAAAGCAGAATTGATCAGTTGGTTGAGTTGGATGAAAGCATAAGGAAAGCGTTAGATCAGAGCATAAAGAATCAAGAAAAGGTAAAGAAGACTTTTGATAAGTCTTCACGACAGAGAGTTTTCCAGGAAGGTGACACAATATTTCTTTGGGACAAAATAAGGGAAAAGCCAGGAAATCATGGAAAGTTTGACAATTTATGGACTGGTCCATATATCATTCAGAGTATAGCCGACAAGAACTCATTTTTTCTCAACAGATTGGATGGTGAGAGGTTGACACTCCCCGTGAACGGTCAGCTTCTCAAGTTGTTCTTCAACGAAGTCATCTGATGCCCATGGGGGCATCCTCTGTATCATATTCTCTAACCCTTCCCCTTTGTATATTATACTTTTCATTTCCTGTACATAATTTATTTATTGTTTTTGTTAGAATATAATGGATGTGCTTGTTTTACCATTGACAATATCACTATTGTCACCCAACCATAGGCCGAAGCCACCCTCCGAGCACCTTAACCTTGACAGAGAATCACTCCAAAAGCAAACCTAGGCTAGATAGCCAAACAAAGGGTAGCGCTCCTTTCCCCAAGGATAGTGCACCAACAAGAGCTGATCAGATAGTCCAAACCCTAACCAAGAGATAGTCCAAACCAAACATGATCTGCTAGCTACAGCAGCTGCAATGGCAGCTCTCCTCCAAACCTGCGCATAAAACTGGGCACTGCAGTGCGCACAAGTGTTGCTCTGCAATTCTGAGACTGCCTACTAGAATGAAGACTGGCCTCCTGTATTTATAGTAATTCTAGCTAACTGCCTGGGCCGACTTCTCATTCTGGGTATCTGTCTGTTCAATATATATTATTTCTTCTGGCCGACTTCTTCTCTTGGAGGCTAATAACCTAATATAAGTTATCCTCTTGAGCCGACTTGACTTCTAGGGTTATTAGCCAACTCATTAGGGTTTCTTCTTGCTTCCTGGAGTATTCTATTCTTGTCAGGTTTACACATGGAGGTAAATACCTCCTGCAACTACCATAATATCAACACTCCCTCCTATAGCTAGGGAGGTATTACAGGTAATGGTCTTGAGCACAAACATAATATTCACCTAGTAGCATCAACATAGTAGTATATACTATCTCATGACTAGATCATGAGCACCATCATCACCATCAGTGTCATCAACTGCATCATCTCTCGGAACCATACTCTTTCTGAGTAATCAGACATGATGCTCACTCCACGGAGTGACACAAGAACCATTCTTCTAATCTAGAAGAATAAATGTTTTGAACCATTTTCTGTCTGGAAAATCTCTGTTCATTGATCATCCATCTAGGTGATAATCATTTTTCAACACTGTTGATAGTCTTCAAGTCAATTGGGACAATATCATTAAATAGAACACAACTGTGTCTATCCACAGTAGTACACAACTACAAACCAGTGGTACACTACCACACCAAGTAGCACACAAATACTTGATAAAACAGTGGAACACATCCACCACAGTAGTATACATCTACTGTCTAGAGACATACGGTCTTCATAACAATCATCTGATATCAACCAGCACAGAAACAATGTTATGATATAAACTGAATCATCTCGGCCATTCTTCCACTCACATCTGTGAGATCTTGGAAGAGCATATGCCCTCAGAAGGTAAAACATCAATGATGAGCTATCTGGATTATTCTTCTCAAGCAAGGAAGAATCATTGTCCTGATTTTTGAGCCTAGACCATTCCCCACCCTGGGCCATTCCTCCGACACTAAACAAAGTGTAACCTGGAGAGAATGCGTATGCCCTAAGGAATGTCTGTCCCTGATTGTTGAACCTGGACCACTCCCCACCCTGGGCCATTCCTCCGACACTAAACAAAGTGCATCCTAGAGAGAATGAATCCGCCCTAAGGAATGACTGTCCGGACCATTTCCCATGTTAACCACAAGAGGAAATGACTGTCCTGCACCAACCTCCAAAACAGACCATTCCTCATGTTAACCACAATGAGAAATCGTTGTCCGGGGAGGCGGGCCAGTCTTCTTGAGTAACGCTCAAGAAGAGAGACTGCCCTAGACCACTCCCCATGTTAACCACAATGGGAAGTCGTTGTCTATGGTACATCGGCAATCTAGACCATTTTCCGCACTAGAAAATGTCTGTCCGTCAGAAATCTCAATCCACTTTCCGAACTGGAAAGAATCTGCTCATCCTAGACCATTTTTCGAACTGAAAAATGACTGTCCATCAATAATACATCAGTGCTCCCTCCCAACCTGGGAGTCATCTCTTCCTTTTTCAATAAGGAAGTCGTCTCCACGAGCTCCAGCTTGAGTACGCAAACTCTTTCATTTTGGATAGAAGCTTTACCAAAAATGTCTGCTTATCTGCTCATCTGTGGAGATATATATTTGAGAACCACTTTCTCCTTTCTGGACTTCATCACGGATAATGTAATGCTTGATCTCAAATGTACTTCGGTCTGGAACACTGGTTCTTCTCTTTAGGCTTCATATAGCTCTGATCAATAAAGTATATCTTTTTGGGATTCTTCTTTGGTTCCTGCTAGCTCACAACATCGTGGTAAGGGTCAAACTGGAACATATCCATGTGGCACTTCTTCTATCATCATGAGATCTTTGTCATGGATTGGCAATCCATCATCCTGATCTTCTGAGTAATCATTCTGATACAATATCTCTGTTATAGAAAATCTTCACCATGCTTATGTTGTGCTTTAGAGGTTCTCCACCAAGTTATCTTCTTCCATCTGCACAAAAGGGTCTCTTTCTGGTATGCCTCAAAGTCTTGAGGTTGCTCTTCATACGCTCTTTGTTTAATTGCTCTGGATAACAGTCTTTGCATTCATCTGATGTAGAACTTCAACCCATGGATGTTGCGGATGATATAATGACTCATGTAGAGGTATCTCTGGTTTACTGGAACAAGTAATCATCATAGTCTTCTCCCTTCATCTGGGAGAACCTCTAGTTCTGGATCTTGCAATGCTTGCGTATATACATTGTTCTTCATCACAACTTTCAGTTTCTCTGCTTGATTGCTTTTATTTTGGTTCATATCAGGTTGGTAATCTTGTGATTCTTAATATAGTGACTGGTTGTTCTGGCTTCTCTTTCTTTCTTGGAATCTTCATGTTCTTCCTGATGTTTTTCTTTAGCTCTTGGGTCTATGGAGTTTCTTATAGATTCCATGCCCTAAAGATTCCACTTCTTCCTTTCATTATAGAATCATGGATGTGGATGGACAACCAGGGATACTTTAAGGCTTTCCTTCGAAGAAGACTTCTTCTGAGGTCGAACTGAACACGTACTTTCTTTCATGGCTGCTACCATGGATATATACTTCATCATCTTCAATGGATCATAGGATTAGCTCCCTCCTAATCCTTGCTTCATGTATGAGCGCATATAATCGGCTCCCTCCGTCTAGCAGAGTCCACACTTCCATCTGCATCCTTATTGTCTTCTACAATATATAATCGGCTCCCTCCATCTAATAGATTCCACGCTTTCGTCTTATTGTCTTCTACAAAACGTCATAAGTCTTTCTCCAATTTCCTCTTGATTGCTAACTTCTTTTTGTCTTTGCTTCTTCTCAGTCTCTTCAGGATTGATTCTGATTTCGGCTTATATTGTAATAGCTTCCACATGATTTGTTTGATGTATTTCATCCTTTCATGTGTATTATCTGACTTGTATAATGATAGCAATCCTTATCTTGTTGTTCTTCCATAAGTACAGTTCTTCTTGGAACATATTATTTTCTAAGAGATAGATATACAAGATATGTACAGAGACTATGCAAACAAGATATGTACAAGAACTCAGAAGAGTATTGTTACCTTCAGAAGAAGAAGTCTCTTTCATCCTGCTTAATCTTCTTTGTAGGTTCCTTTTCTTCGGTAACTAATGCTTTGTGTTTCTCCTTCCTTTTCTTTAGCTCGGGACAATGATTCTTGTAGTGACCATACTTTTCACAGTTGAAGCATTGTATTTCTGAAATATCTTTCTCTTTATTTGGCTTCCTCCTTGAACGAAACTTCCTTTTGTTCGTGAAATTCTTGAATCTTGATGTGAAGTCTTGATCATCGTACTTCTTTTGGGGTTTCTCTTTTGCATTGATCCTAGATTCTTCTTGAGCACAACAAGTCCAAAGTTCTTCAAATGTAGGATACTCCTTCCTTGTGTTCATGCTTGCGGCAAATGCATCCCACGTCTTGGGAAGATCATTGAGTACTATGTTTACCAATTCCTTCTCTGAAATGATCTCTTCAATAGCTTGTAGTTGATCTCTTAACTGAGAGATTCTCACAAAGTATGATGTTATGCTGTCATCATCATTCATCTTTATGTCACGGAGCTCATTCTTCAGACTCATTACTTGTCCAATGTTTCTAACTGAAAAGAGGTTTGTTAGGGCATCGTACATCTTCTTTGATGAGTCGATATGGGAGATGTAGGGTATCAAGTGGTCTTTTATAGATT
>JASDQU010338127.1:7801-17937 GCA_032191745.1 Picea mariana
CATGGGTTCTCTTACTCCACAAAGTGTCTTCCTGTGAGGGTTTTCACCATAAGGGGACCACTTTAGAGTTCATCCATATTTACTTCTTATCAACCATGAAAAAAATATAATGAGTCATATTTACATCAAACACTATTGGGTCCATTACCCAAAACTTTGTGCTACGGGTCTTCAAGGGTTGACATCAATGACAACCAACCTTAATCAACAATGTCCTTGAAGAGTTTCCTCTCCAACCTAATCCAAGGCCCAAAATCCTGAACTAGTTGGTTAACCCTACAAACATGAAAGTCTAATAAATTTTAGATTTTAGTGTTAATTTTATGGCTTTGTCTTATGTCAAGGGGTATGAAAGTGAAACTGATGATGTGTAAAAGATGAAAGCAAAAAGTGAATAAAAAAGATGGAAACAAAACTTTTACTTAATCCAAAATTTCAACAACTTTTCAAAATAAATATTTTTAATTTTCTAATATTTTGGACAGCAAACTCAAAAGAAATTTCACTTGACTACAATCTACTTATGATCTAAGTAAACTGCAAAAACTTGTGAAATAAGTGACTTTTCCCTGGCTAATAATGCAAAAACACACTCTTCAACCAAACAAGAAAATGAAAAGAGATTTTTTTTTTATTTAAATTCTTGATAAAGCAAAAAGGAAAAATACCAACAAGCAAAAACCAAGAAAAAAAATTCTGGCCTAATCGTAGATTGCAAAGAATCAGGTCAAAAATCACACACTAGCAATTTAAAAAAAAAATGACTCTCACACTTGTCTAAAAACCTTAAAAAATTCTTTATTTTTATGACAACTTTTTAAATGAGAAAAAGCAGGCTAAGGATAAGATTAATCCTAAGCTACTGACTACTCAGACAGAGATTCAAACACCTGAGAGGAATAATTCTTATCAAGGGAAAGGATGACTTCCTTACCCTCAACAAAAAGTATCATGTACAAGCACGCGACTGTTAATCTAACAGCACGCGTGCGAACGCACACTGGATAGAGACAGAGGGTGTGTACACGCAGGTTGACCTTGTACAGACTGTGTGCATATCTAAACTCTGAGAAAAAATGAAAAAAGACAGACCAAACCAGGAAGAGACCACTGATATTGATAACCAGAGTCTCCTGAAGGCTTGGACACTCTTTTTTAACAGAAAAAACCAACAATGTAAGGAAAAATTTATAAAGCCAAACAATCTGAGATAAGACTACAAACAAACAAGACTCAGACAAAATTCCAGAAAACCCCCTGAGAATGTGTGATTCTGACATGGAAGAGGTTGACTGCCTCCGAAGTTCTCTGAACTCTACACGCTAATGTTACTTCTTCAACTAGCGTTCACACACGGACTGTAAGAGAGTAGGGTGTGGGTACACACATGCAGACCTTATGCAGGCCACGTGTACCTCTATGGGTCTCGACAAACATAGTCAAGCAAATCAGAGAAAGATGGTATGGAAAACTAGACTCTCTGCTAGCTCAGATTTTACAGAAACTAAAAGAAAAAAAAGGCAAGAAAAATTAGTCTTTAAAACTACCCAAAAACTAAATAAAATTCCAAGAACCCTAGAGAGTCTCCCCAGTACAGTTTCCAATTCTTTTGTGAGGGAAATCTCCTTACGGACTAGAAAATAGGGTTAGACTTTACATGCAGATATGACCTAGAGAAAATTTACTTTCTACCTTCATCCCCAGACTTAAATCCCATTTCTTTTTAGTGAATGCAATGGCTAGATCAACCTACCTCGTTATGGGCATTCAATGTTGATCCCTTATCGTACTTGATTACTTGTTCGCAGCTCTCCTTTCCAACGCTGACCTACATACAAGACAAGAAACAACTACACATGCATACTACCTATAGAATAATGTGTTAGAAATTCAAACATGTGCTTAGCAATTTATGAATAACTCATGAATTGGGACGGAAAAAACACTTTCTTTATTACTTTGAATGAGTCAACTTACAAAAGTTGAGACTGGCCATTGCTCTGCGAACTTGATCTTGGGATCCTCTTCGACTATCCTCCAACTACTTTTCTTTGTATCTCCTTTGGAACAAGGAAAGGCTAAAGGGTTGGGACAATGGGAATACGCAAATGGGCAGATTTTCTTTGCTATATTTTTCCTATTTCCAAATGGGACCCCTACCCCTTCTTTTATAGGCTAGAAGTAGCTAGGTATTTGGACAAACCCTCAGCCATGCATGGCCGGGAGTTTCAGTTAACTCACCCATAGCTTTTGTGTTCCGTCAGCAACTTTCCTTTTTTCGTGCTTTTTTCGATCCACGCGGGTTGTCTTAGGTCAGCTAGCGTGTACACATGTGCAGTAATGGCGTAGGGTGCGTGGGCCATTATAAACGAAGATTTTCAAAGAGTTGTTCAGCAGTGCTTTGGAAAAGAAGGGATATGAGATGGCCTGATGCCAGGTAAGCATGTGTGGTGCAATTTAGGGTTATAACAAGTATCCATCTAATTCCCTCTCATTTTCTCACTCTTCGCTCATTATAAATCCCCTCACAATCCCAAATTCATTTTGCATTCTTTGTTCACTAAAATTAAATTAAAACTCTGTATGACAGTGATAAAAAATAACACAAAGATAGATGGTAGTTTATATGTTTTGGCATTATTGCATAGACAATTTTTTTATGAATTGTCGAGCAGTAATCTTGTTCTTACTCCTTGTCATGATATCACTTTTTTTCTCAATACAATCCCCTCAGATATCCCATGAACCTATTTCACCCCCTTCTCATTTGATAATTATTAAATAAATTTTATAGATTGGATTGCATGGGTCTGATGTTAATTGCTTAGCCAAAATTTGTTTCATATTAAGAGAATGTCATGTATGTTCCATTTATGAGCTATTTTCTAATAATTACTGCATACAAGATGAGCTTCTTCAACAGAGGAAGTCATGGTCGAAACAATAGGGGCAGAGGAAACTGGAATAGAGGGCCTAGAAGGCACATATTCTCAATACATTTCAATGTCGATTCTTGAGAGTTAAACCAGCTCTTTCAAGATGGATTTTTCAATTGGATTGGAAAATGGATAGTACATCCTAGGCCATAGAGGCCTCCCTTCCAGCCCCAGCATGTTCCTAGTATCCCTGTGCCCCCTCATATATCTTTTCATCCTGAAGTTCCTGAGAATTATGGATGGCAAGAGATTTTTCACCCAGCAGTCATCCTCCACCTGTTAACCCAAATTTTCAGATTGCCCCTGCCACTAGTACATTTGGGTCAAATCCTGATGGTGCGTTTGACGCAATTTCCACTTTATATTGTCGAGAGAACGACAAACAACGAACCCCCTCAAACGATGTTTCACATGAAATCACTTTTTCAATGCCATAGTTATCGTCTCTATTGTGAAATTTCATGCAGACACGTGTAATATCGGATTTGACTATCCAAACCCCATATATTTGTTGCTACAGCAACGTTAGAGACATCGAAATTTCGACGAGGTATTTCATCGGTCCCCACTATGTGGACGATATGGGAGCGACATTACCATACATCGTAAGACCAATGTATGGTAAGGTCACTCAACCGATCGTCATCTATATATCCCTGATTTATGTGCCATGGGATCGACATTACCATACATCAAAATTCCAACTTATAGTAATGTCGCTCAACCAACAGCCAACTATACATCTCCGACATATGTGCCATGTGAGCGACATTACCATACATCGAAATTCCGACGTATGGTAACATCTCTCAACTGAAGTCCAACTATATATATCTGACGTATGTGCCATGGGAGTGATGTTACCATATGTCACAATTCTGACATCATGTAAGTATTTTTTTTTAAATCAATTTCTTTTTCCTTTTTTCATATTTTTAAATTTTGCAACTAGAAAATTTTAAAATGAAGTAATCCCCTTGTAACATCCTAATAAGGGTATATAGTGAATAATTTGTTTAGTGATACTAATAAAAATAGATGTAATCATTGAATATGAACTAATACATATGATAATCCCATACATGTGTTATGTTACCCTTGTTATATCATCTTAATGAATAGGATAGTACTTATACCATTATCTATACTAGTTACCTATGATAAGGTAATGAAACCCATATAGCTCATTACTAGTTATTGTTAAAGCTAAAAAAGGTCATCAGATATAGCATAATTCCATAAGTTACATCATAGGCCATCATGCTTACTCTTTCACACTAGTAAAATATATGGAATCAATGCTCTACTATATAGATAATCGTGTCCATTATCCGATACAATCGTGTCTATATAATAGTGGTTACCATTTCTCTTTCTTAACATGATTCTTACATTAAAGTGAATAGCTTATGAATACATGTATATTAGTAACAGATAAGCTCCATGAGTACAACATGTTGAGCATAGATTAGGTTCAATACTAGTATAATTACAGTGATGCTTGATATGTGCTAATATGACGTATTTATCCTAATCAAACTTGATCAATATAGGTTATAATGATAACACTGTGATCACCAAGCTGTTGTAACAAGGATTTGGTTGTGCCTTTACATATCACTATAAATTTGAGTAGTATTACTAATCTAATATGCATAGTATGGAACAGTTTACCATTGTAATCAGTAAGATATCTAAGTAATACAACTTAATATTACTACTATTATGCTCTTTATCCTGTAATCAGAGAGAATTAATGGCCATACTTCATCTATCATTAGGTGGTATTCTTGTAATCATATTAATTCCATTACTTTGGAATAGAGTTGTGTTTCACTTACCTATGTATTTCACCTAATCAATACATGCAAGATGATATGAGCTTTAACTTGGTGGTATAGGCTTGTCTCTAACATAAGCTTTATGAGTACATTCTACATTACCCATTTAAAGATGAACATGCTTGGAATATAATGGTAATGAATCATACTTATAAATGAACTTAGAACCTCCTGATATAATGAGCTCAGCTTAATCATGTTACTATGTTTGCATAATAAACACTATTGAGATCATAGTTATTGATGAGGTTCATGTTTCACTAGTATGGGCTCTGATTAGGCTTGTAATTATATAGAGAAAATGTAAGCTCTAACATAGTGAAATAAAACACAGATTAGTATTGGTTCTTATATTATTCTTGTATCATCATGTATCGAGATAGGTGATATCTCCTAATTGTACGTATAAAGAGTAAGTAGTGCTTATATGAATTAGTAGTTATAACTCTATCATAAGAAATGAATATGGATAAATCTATAGGTTAAGTTACAGTATTGATAGGGTTCACACAAATAAAGGATAATGTTCAATGATTAAATGTTGGACAGGCTATGTCACTAGTACCCCCATTGTTGTTACATAACGAGATTTCAAGGGTTGATAATGCTTACAATGATTAAAATAACAGCACTAGAGATATAACTCATATGGAATGAAAAGAGGATATGGACTAAGTGTATCTGTAATGTTACATATATTTTTATGACTATTAAGCATGATTACTCTATTACAGCTCATAAGAATATGGAATAATAGTAATTAGAGATCAAGCATAAGTAATGGTTACCTTATTACCGTAATCTCTTACATGTTATAGTTATAAGGGTAATGATACTATCATAGATAAAGAATGGGCTTGTATTACTCACCATATAAATAGGTTCATCATAAGCAATGGAAACCATAGATATAAGTATGTAATCATACCAATAGAAGMATAGTTAAACAAAACATATCAGCACTTATTAGTCATGTTAAAGCTTTATTCGAATCACAGTAATTGTTTGAATTAGACATGTCATGTTAGTYTGAATTGAACACAYAGTATCCATAATCAATGTGATTAGATTCAATATGGATTAGCTTATAGTTAATTTTTGATGTCATTGCCTCAATAAGATTGGYATAATACAGGTAATAAGTCAATTAGTCTTAATATTCATAYYGTATCTTCTTAATAATGATACCACTCTAATCATACAAAAGCTTCATAGTGAGTTTGATAAGCTGTATATACGAGTTATGCTTTGAGTTCCATATCATGTAGTTTCCATAACAAGAGCTTAGTAATAGAGAGATTAGTATGATTCCATACATTGTGTTGTTTAGAGATCCATAAAGGTTGGCTAATACAAGTAATTAACACAGTACTAATAGCATAACTTAGGCAATGGAATCTAATAACATGATGTTTACACATACGTATACCATAGGATTTCATTACTTACTCTACTTAAGTTGATATCATGATAAGTAACACTATCACTGATTAGGGAAGCATAGTAACTATGAAAAGTGAAGTACAAGATAGGTACATAACTATAATGAATACGGGAAATACATGAGAGTAATACCAGTGCATAAAGCCCGGTCCAAGCAATCTATGTGTATAATGATTAGGGGAATACATTGGATAGAACACACTTGTATAAGCATGTGATAAGTGTAATCATACTTACTTCTTAGGTATCTATAACTTCATATTACTATTGCTTCTATTTCACTATATCAATGGAATTAGAGCTTACTAGTAATGAAATCGATATCATGTTACATATGGGGAAATAGTTGTTCATGGATATGGATTACAAGCTATGATTATCATATAAGGAATGGGATTAGTACTAAGTAGATAACATTGTAACTTACTTACATACAAGGTTAGTAATGGGAATCACTCACATGAATAAACACCATGTATCAATAGAGCTAAGTTAGTTAGAACTATAGCCTACTATGTATATATCAATCACTAATGAGTAAACTCCATTACTTACTGTATACTACTGCTATGATGGTATAAGTAATGCACATTGTATACATTGGCCATATCTCTTAGCATAATGGACATGGATTGCATAGAGCCCGGACAATAAGATCATGATAACTAGAAAGGGTTATGTAATATGTAATGGAGATAGTATTGGCTTAATCATATCTAGCATTGTAACATATACTGTAATCTATAACACATATTCTGTTACATCATCTACCATTAATCAACACACCTGGATTAGTTATGGAAATATAGTGAATCAATACTGTGAATACAAGAGGATCACTCTATCATGGATCATGTGCTTAACATATTAGGGTAATTCTTTGGTATGACATAAAATATGAACAAATTGGATTAGCTTACCTTTATTTATTAGTATACGAGTTGCTTAGTGCTTGCTTCACTCATAGTTATAACTTTATATGTGATATTGACTAACATAGGTGAGATATCACATATTGAGTTATAAATATTACTACATGGTCTGTAGTCATTACATATGAGTAAGAAACCCATAGTAATATGATAGTATAAGAGTTGTAATGGTTATGTACTAGTAATATAGATTCATTCATTACTTGAATATCACAGATAGTAATGAGCTAGTATTGTACATATATCATATGTAATAAAGTCCAAGTGTTACCATTCTATGTTATTTATATCAATGGCATTCAAGATTATTCTTCTTAGTATACATCTTTCAACATGTAGAATGAAGTTAATATTGTCAATTCAATGAAGCTAAGTATGATGATTAGGGAGATAAGGTAAACACTCACACGTAACTAGCTTAGTCATAATCACTATCAACATAGTACTAATGCCATATGTTCATCTCATAATACAGGCATAAGGAAAAACCATTCTTTTACTCTTAATAAGGCATGTGTATTGAATAGTCAGCTTTCAATGGGTTCTGCTCAATCATATTAGTATGACAATACAAGTGAATACAATTGGTCTTACTTATAATAAGGGTATTTAAAGGACATCATGATATACGGGCTTATTGAGATATGTTACTTGCATATATTGTATAAATAACATGACATGACTGATTATGGTAATTATTATATGATAAGCCTATATGTAATAGTAATACTAGTTATGTACCAGTAATGGGTAATTGTCTAAGCCCAATGGAAATCATACTAATCATATCAATGCATAAGCTTACTATAGCTAGTAGAAAATGGAACTCATACTCTATGGGCTATGGCATGCACACAAGCTTACTAAGCTTAGGTAAGTACATGGAAATCAAACCAAGTTGAGCTATATGTGTTGGATTATGTTGAAATTACTAAGACAACTGAGAGGCGGGGGTGAATCAGTTGTCTCTGTGCTTAAACAATTTTAACAATTAATACATTCTTAATCTTTCTTCAAGTGATCATCAACATTATACAGCATATGGATAATAAAAGTAATGAGCATCAGTCACACATAAGGTATACACAGAGACAGATTTTCATGAGGAAACCCATAAAGGGAGAAAACCTCTTCTTCTTTGAAATGATAGGTAATCTTTTAAGTTTTGTACATCATCTATAATTGAGCACCAACTCAATGTGAGGTTGCTACCTTTGTTTTACAAGCTGCAACTTGTTTGAGAGCACCGACTCTCTTGTTTCTCTATCACCCACTAGAAGGAAGCACCAACTCCCTAATGTTCCAGCACCAATTGGATGGAAGTACCAACTTCCAGTTACACAGGCTCCAACCTGTATAACAAAGAACACTTGTTCTCCCTTGCACCACCCTGCCACCCTGATTTCTCTGGTTGCAACCAGATAGAAGCTACAACTCCCCGTGTTCAAGATCCCACTTGAACCTCTGAGGAAAATAGTCCTCCCTAGCACCTCCCAACCACCCTGGAATATAAATGAATAATTAAACAACCAACTACACAGATAAATCGATTCTTACCACTTCTTCTTTGTTCTGTAAATCTGGTCTTCTTCTAATTGTTTTGCAATTCTTCTCTTCCTGTGTCTATTCTGCAATTATGCTTTGCTTCAACTTATTCTGTCATTCTTCTCTGCTTCAAGTCTTTTCCTCATTTGTTACACTTCTCTGATTTTTATCTCACACTGTGCATATTTTTAGTCTCACACTTCGCATCCTGTGATTTTCCCTTTCTTACAGTTTAATTCATTTTTCATCCAGAACAACCAACCACGCACAGTCTGTATCTATTTATTTTTATGCACCACACCCACAGCAGTTACACTTCGCATCTTCTTAGGCAAAAGAAAATTGTCTAAGAAACTGAAATGCCAACCGATCAAGAATCGTGACTCAGTTTAACTAACAGATTTGTAACTGATCAACTAACTATGAGATGGAACAGTAGCCCTCCGATCATATTCAAACTCACTTAAACTGTTAGATTAAGAATAAAGAATCTTGTGCCTATTTCTCCATTTCATAATTCAGCATTTTGGGATCCTTGTGGTGAAGCTTAGCACCTCTAGCTTCTTCCTCCATCTTCCATCAATGTGCCCAATGGTTGTGACCACGTGCTTATGCATAAAGCACTTTCACGATTTCACATTTTGTGAATCTGAAGATGAGGCATCGCGACTCTCCAAGTCGCGATCCCTGAAACTATAAAATGGAGCTTATCTAAACTGACTCCTTCCCTTCTCGTGACCACCGGTGGTGACCATAGGCTATGCCAAAAAGGTGCTTCATATTTCGTGAGTTTCCACACCATGCTCCATTGACTCCAAGTCAGTGAAACTCCAATCGCTTGCCACTTGTCCTATGATTCAATGGTTCAGATCTGATCTTGATTCAACAGCTCAGATCATATCACGATTTTGCATATCGTGATTTCAGCGTTCTTTTGGTTATGTTTCTTGCCTCTCCAAGTCATGATTCACAAAACTCCTAAATGGAGTCGGATCAACGGTCCAGATCACACCTTGATCTGACAGCTACGATTAAATCGTGATTTCGCATATCGTGATTTCGGTGGTTATGTTTTTTGCCTCTCCAAGTCATGATAGGCGAAGCTCTGAAATGGAGTCGGATCAGTGGTCCAGATCACACCTTGATCTGACGGCTACGATTAAATCACGATTTCACATATCGTGATTTTGGTGGTTATGTTTCTTGCCTCTTCAAGTCATGATAGGCGAAGCTCCGAGATGGAGCTCAGATCAACAGTCCATGTTCTTGGTGACCCGATGGTCTTGATATTTTCACGATCTCGCATCTCATTGTTCTTTAGATGGAGGTTCTCATCACTCCAAGTCGCGATAGGCAAGACTCCGAGATGGAGCTGGATCAACGGTCTAGAACAAACCTCTATTTGACGGCTAAGATAGTTTCGTGATTTCACATATCGC
>JASDQU010338128.1:0-10128 GCA_032191745.1 Picea mariana
CAATCATTGTTCCACTTCAGAGCAAATTGCGGACATCTTTACTAAAGCTTTGGGTCGAGAGAAATTTGAAAAATTTAGAATGATGCTTGGGATGACAAATGTCCCTTCGGATTAAGGGGGGAATGTTAACTAATCCATTACCGTTAACTAATCCGGCAGTTCAACTAACCGACGGTTTAACTAACTATTTGCAACTGCCTATCCGCATCCGCCTATAGATAATGTATCCGCATCCATTTTTGTGAATAAGTGAGATTGATTTGTGTTCTCTGTATTCTGTGCATACTGTGGAGTTTACTGTTTGCAACTACCTGTCCGCATCCGCCTATAGATAATGTATCCGCATCCATTTTTGTGAATAAATGAGATTGATTTGTGTTCTTTGTATTATGTGCATACTATGGAGTTTATTCGGCCTGTTACATTGAGCACCTTCAACTCCTTGCTACAAAAATCTCCAACCCTTGCCAAGTCTCTACCGTGCCTTGTTATCTTTCTTTTTGTGCTAATTTCCAAATTCTTTTACATAACTATATTCCTCAAAATAGAAGTCATGGTTGAAGAGTTTTGATAAAATACGCACGTGGTTGCATTAATGCTCCAATTAAGAGTTATAAATTTTGCAAAATTATAACTCTTGATAAAAATACGCACGTGGTTGAAGAGTTATAAATTTTGCAAAATTTATATCGCAAATATGTCGTTTCCCTTACCAAACTAGACTGGAAGCTTTGAATAGGAGCCTTTTGATTTTGCAAAATTTATAAAAATAAAATCAATCAACGTCAACGTCAACGTCAACGTCAACGTCAATCCACTTTCAGGTAGCCCGCGTGCGTTGATGTGCCTCCTCGTTGTTGTTTGCCCGGATTGGACGGATTGTAAAATGTAAAATGTTGATACTCTAGTTTTGCAAACCATAAGATTGTTCGTGATACTCTAGTTTTGCAATACAAGCGTCATCATATGATAGAGAGTCTGTAGGCAGCAATACAAGCGTTCCTTCAGTGTTTGATTTTACTCCTGCTTCCAGGGAGCCCAATCTTGAAGATTGAAAATCCGAATGAAGATTTTGTTCTATGCACTGATGCATGCAAGGAAGAGTTTGGTGGAATCCTTACACAAAAAGAGCATGTGATCTGATACGAGTTCAGAAAATTAAAAAAACATAAAAGAAATTATGTTACACATGATTTGGAATTAGCAGCAATTGTATATGCATTAAAATGTGGAGACATTATTTTATAGGGAGGAAATTTGAGCTAAAAACATAACACTGTGGTTTGAAACTTTTTTCTGAACAACTAACATTAAATACCAAACAAACTAAATGACTTGAAACATTAAGCATATAAAAGGTAAAAAAAATCAAGTGGTTGATTCATTTAGAAAAAGAGCTGCTGAAATGCATATTGCAGCCATAAGTATATACATGATTGATCTGAAAGATAAAATTGTTGCAACAAATTTGGATCAACATTATTTAAGAATAAAAGAAACATTACAACAAGACAATTTGCAACATAAATTTAAAGACTTTGAGCTAAAAGAAAATGAAATTCTCATATACAAAATATATGTGTCGAATTCTAATGAACTGAAAAAAAAAATGACGAAGAAAATGCACAATGTATCATATGCTGGGCACCTAGGATATTCGAAGACAATTGTAGTTGTAAGAAACCAATATTTTTTTGCTTGGAATGAAAAACTTGGACCAGTAAGTTGTAAGTGCAGTTGACTGGGAAAGTTATACTCGCTTTGTATAAGATTGGGACGTCTCGCTTTGTATAAGATTGGGACGTCTCGCTTTGTCGCTTAGTTTCAGACACTTGTTAATAAAAGAGGTCCCAGTTGCTCTGTTTCAGTATTTGAAAGTCAGCTCTGTTGAGCCCAGTTTTATTGTTGACACTTGTTAATAAAAGAGGTCCCATATCATATTGTTGTGCTAATCATGGTGAATCAAATTCATCTCACAGATTTTCAATGAAAGAACCCTTTATTTATTTTATAAAATATAAAATTTCTAAATTATTTAGGGAGAGAAAAAACAAAACCCTATAAACTGTTAAGTTAGCATTTAAATTTCATGGATTCATATAAACTTGCAAAGCCCAGATTTCGTTTTTTGATCCACTCGTGCTCTGTTTTTTTTAAGTTAGCATTTAAATTTCATGGATTCATATAAACTTGCAAAGCCCAGAGTTTTTTTTTTTGAACTTTATCAAATACTCTATCAGCATAGAAACGTTTTCTTCCTTACTCTATCCGCATAGAAACGTTTTTGGGCTTATTATTGTTATTTAGATCAAAATGTATGAGGATAAAAAATTATTCATTATTTTTATTTTTATTTTATAATAATTTTTTTGACTCATTATTATTATTTAGAAAATGTATGAAGATAAAAAATTAAAAGTATTTTTATTTTATAATAAATTTTTTGGGTTTATCATTATTATTTAGATCAAAATGTATGAGGATAAAAAAATAAATGTAAGATCAAAATTTACGAGGATAAAATTAAAAGTGAAGTCATAGAAGCATATCTAATTTGTGAAATTAAATTATTAATGTTTTTAATTTTTTTTAAGTTACATTTATATATAAGATGACATAAAATAGTATAATTGTGTTAAGAGGTATTTTTATAATTTGAGTAAGATAGATGTGTAACTTTTATAACATTAATTAAATTAAAAAAATTAAATAATAATAATATTTTATAATCAATTTCTCAATTAAATCAAATCAAATAAAAATAATTATATATAATAAAATAAAAATTATATTAATTTTATAATTTAGATAAGAGATTTTAGATAAGAAAATAATTTAGATTTTAGATTTTAAATAATTTAGATGTAAAGAAGATTTTATATTTTATATTTTAGATTTTAGATAATTTAAATTTAAATTTTAGATAATTTAGATTTTAGATTTTAGATAATTTAGATGTAAAGGAGATTTTAGATAAGAAAATAAATTCTATATAACATAATGAGATTTAAATAAAAAGTATATTTTGCAATAGTTTTTTAACATTAAATTAGATACAAATATTAATATTTAAACTAAAACAAATCATATCAATGAAGATTAACATATTTTAGAAAGGTTTTGGATAAAAAATAAATTTAGCAATTAGAATTTCTTTCAATGAACAATAACACATGCATGTTATCTCCGGATGGGGTGTTATTGGAAACCACCTGGCACGCAACAGGAGAGGGCACACGCCAACGGGGCACGGAGCCATGTGACGGGCTCGTGCCGCCGTCAGCCACCCCTCCACAACATTAATATGCTCTTATGACGATGGGAAAGAACGTAAATGCCCACACTCGGCCTCTGCTTTGTATTATGACGTTGCTACTTGCTCCGGTTCATTGTCTCTGCGGATGGTTCGTTCGGCTCTCCCCTCTGCAGCCATGGCCATCCTTTGATTGCGCTTTCTGGTCCTCGGCGGCTCCTCTCACCCCTCTACCCGGCGACCACAGTTGTGCGCATCCCATGCCTAAAGAACGTTTGAGAGGGAGGCCACAACGGGGCTCCCCCGGGAAGCCGCGTCGACCCTCTCTCTCTGCGCCTGCCTCGCCTCCCGCTGACTCTGCTATTCACCCCCAGGCCGAGACCCCTGACCCCATTTCCCTCAACCCGCCAACTATGAACTTCAGTGGCCTGGAACTTGTTCCTAGGCCACCCAGCTCATCTCGGCGTCTCCTCCTCACTCCACTGGTGACAGAACCAGTCCATTATCCAAGCCCATTTTTTTCAAGAGATATAGGGGCCGACCAACCTTCTCCTGTGCGGAAGCCTGGGTACTCTGGCGCATCCACCTCCGATTCCACTAAAGACGACCAGCTGAAAGACAAGTTGGCCATTCTCTACGGCCTTGTCTTCGAACTCCGCCATGGGGTAGAGGATTTGCACTTCAGGCTACAACTCACCAACGAAAAGGTGGCGCAATTTCTTCATCTCCTCTCCTCTATGTATGAGACTGTGCTATCACCCCCGGAACCTGCAGCAGATGCAACCGAAGGAAAAGACCAGGTGAGCGCAAAGACAACTAGGGATACCTTAATGCAGGATGCTACTACAACAAACAAGGATGGGGCAAAGCAGGGTGCAGCAGGGTCGGCTCCAGAACGAAGTGGGAATGCGACCAAGGAAATGGAGGACAACGCGAGGAATGGTCCGGGTGCTGCGACCACGGAGCAGTTCGAGGTGCAGTGGGGAGACAGAACGACATGTGTCGAGAAGGAACCGTGGCCAGGGGATCTCAGTGCCACCTGGCCGGGTTACGCGTCCGATGTCTAGTCTGATGATGTGTTAGGTTCTCTCTTTTATGGTTCTCTATGCTGTTGCAGACATATTTCTTTTTAGTTTACAATTATGCACATGCTGACTAGGCTGTTGACTGGGTTGGTTTCCCCTCTGTTGGGGCAACCCAGTCATCACAGTAGGACAATCTATGTATTTGGGACCTCTTTTTGCCTCTAGCAGGTACTTAATATATGAAACCTCTTACTTAAAAAAAAAATAATACATGCATGTTATTATGACATGGATTTGTATGAAAAAATTAATAAGTATGAAAAATAAAAAATATAGTTGAGAGTGTAGAATTTTTTGTAATGAATAATAGTATATGATTTTGAGTATTGTAGTTGAGAGTATGAAATTTTTCCCTCTATTATTAATATAATTAAGAATATGAAATTTGAATATCTATATATAATTAATGTGTACATTTATATGAATAATATGAATATTATAGTTGAAATTATATCAATACTAATCAATCTAAAACATAAATTTATGAAGTATAAAGAGGGATCTAAATTTTCAAGATGCAAATTTTTCTTTAAATTTTACATTTTGAAAAAAAAAATTGCATTTAAAAAAATTTGATCCTTCTCATATCAAGATTTGAATGGATCTAATTTTATTCTAATATCAAATATTGTATAACCATTTATTATTTACCATAAATCACGTCAAACAAAAAATTAGATATAAAATTTTGGAATATATATATATATATACATGATTATATAGACAACTAGGTTGGCTTGTTGATTCAAGCATTAGGACAAACAAATTAATAAAATAATATAAAATTAATAACAATGGTAAAAAAAATTATCACTATTTAAGAAAACTAGGTTGGCTTGTTGACTCAAGCATTAGGACAAACAAACTAATAAAATAATATAAAATTAATAACAATGGTAAAAAAAAATTTCTCATTATTTAAAAAACAAATTAACCAGTAAGAAATGTATCTAGACATTATATGCAATGCAATAAAGGTATCTAAACATTATATGCAATGCAATGTGCAACATGGATCTTACAACGTTTTTACAATGAGCTTTTGGGTATCTAGACATTATATGCAATGTAATAATGTAATGGGAATAATTAGGGGAAGAAATACCTATTAGGTAGGGAAAGTTCATGGAATAGTAAGTTATATTTTCATTTGAGATTTATGGCTTCTTATTTGTATTGGGATAAATAAGAGTGTGATCTTCGATCTTATTCCATGGAGTTGAAATGGAGGAGTATCTTATTTCCGTTTCCTCCCCTATCACAAATTTGAGGGAGCTATTATTAATTTCTTCATGGATGTTTGAGGGAGTCTCTCTATTATATTTTAGTTACTATGAAGTAGGAATGAGTGGGACTCTTTACATGAAATGAAATTTTTATAATGCCACATTTAATAAGGACCATTTATGGCGAGCCACTCAATTACTCCTTGTTTTTGGCTTCTATTCAACATGGGTATTGAAATGTCCTACAAACTATTTGGTAGATGATGGAGGTACTACTAAGATAATTAGGAAATACATTGCATTTCTTGTTGTAATTGCAAATGCGGAAAACACAATCACACATAATATAAAAGACATAGATATTTACGTGGTTCACCCAAACGCTGGGCTACGCCCACCAAGCAGAGGTATCGGTTGTATTATTATTCAAATCATGGAGATTACAAAAGTTCACTCACTCCTTGTTTGCCTCTACAGGCTTACATAAATTTATATACATTTACACAGGAAACTGATTATTAAATACAATCCTATCAATATTCTAACTTGGTCTCAATAGTTACAACCAATGCTGAATAATAGGATCTCAATTCTATCCTTGGAATCTATTTTCACCGTTTAACAATATCCACCTTGACAAAAATTAACCTGATACATTGCTCCTCCTTTTGTTCATCACCTTTTCTGCAAGCCAAGAGAAGCGAAGCACCATCGTAGCTTCTTTAACAATACTAGTTTTGTGAACATGTCTGTGTAGTTCTATTTTGTATGCACTTTCTCAAGAGAGACTCCATGTTCATCAATGACATGTCTTACAAAATGGTACTTGATAGGTATATGTTTTGTTTTACTGTGGTAGGTTGGATTCTTATCCAAGTGAATAACACTTTGACTATCCCAAGTAACTTTACTTTGTCCTGCATCCTTCCAAACTCACCAAACAAACCTTTCAACCAAACTGCCTCTTTGCAAGCATGTGAAGCAGCTACGTATTCTGCTTCTGTAGTAGATAAATCAACAATGTTCTATAGCTTTGACATCCAACTAATAGCTCCACCTGCAAGAGTAAAGACATACCCTGAAGTCGACCTTTTCTTGTCCAAATCACATGCAAAATCAGAATCAACATATCCACAAATTGATTCACAACCATTTTTATAGGTGATACAATAATCACTTGTGCCCCTCAAATACCAAAGCACCCATTTCACTATTGCCCAATGCTCTTTACCTGGATTTTCCATATACCTGCTGACAACCCCAACTCTATGCGAAATGTCTGGCCTTGTACTACCCATCGCATACATTAAACTTCCTACTGCATTAACATACGGTATTCGAGACATATATTCTTTTTCTTCTTTTGTACTAGGACATAAACTTGAAGAAAGCTTAAAATGGGAAGCCAAAGGGACTGAAACTAGTTTCACATCATTCATACCAAACCTCGAAAGTATCTTCTCAACATACTTCTGTTGTGACAACCAAAGCTTACCATTCCTTCTGTCTCTGAATATCTCCATGCCCAAAATCTACCTTGCTGCTCCTTGATCTTTCATATCGAACGTCCTATCCATATGAGCCTTTAACTTGTTGATCTCAATTATGCTTTTGCTTTCTAAAAGCATATCGTCAACATACAATACTAAGATAATGAATATGTCATTATTCAATTTCTTAAGGTAGACACAATGACCATACTCACTCCTTGTATAATTTTGGCTCACCATGGAAGAGTCAAATTTATTGTACCATTTTCTAGGCGACTGCCTCAGACCATACAATGATCTCTTGAGCCTGCAAACAAATTTCTTACTGCGATTCTGAACAAACCCTTTAGGTTGTTCCATGTAAATTTCCTCATCCAAATCTCCATGTAAGAAAGAAATCTTAACATCTAGTTGCTCCAACTCCAAATCAAGCAATGCAACTAATGCTAACACAATTCGAATTGAAACGGTCTTTACAACTAGTGAAAAATCTCATGAAATTCAATACCTTATTTATGAGAATACCCTTTTGCAACCAGCCTTGCTTTGTACCTTTCCACCTTATCATCAACACCCTTCTTCATCTTGTAGACCCACTTGCAACCTACATTTATTCTGTCTCTTGGAAGTTCTACCAGGTCCAATGTAGCATTCCTCTCTAATTCCTTCATTTCATCCCTCATCGCTTCTTTCCATTTATCACTGTTAGAACCCTTCACATCTTCTTGATAGCACGAAGGTTCATCATCATTAGTACTTAAAGAAACTGATGAAACAAAAGCATCATACCTTCTTGGAGGATTTATGACCAGTGTAGACCTCCTTAGGGAAGTTTGTAGCTCATCCACAATCTGTTGACTATCATCATCAACCATGTCTTCCTCTGTTGCAGGATACTTTTCATGAACATCTTCTGAAACTTGTTCATGTTCACCTTCATTGGTTTCAAATTGAATTTGTTGATACTTTGGTGCTTCTTCCTGTTTCATTTGAACATCTACATTTTATTTGATGAGATATGATTCATCAAATATTACATCTCTGTTAATGATGATCTTGTGGGCAGTAGGATCCCACAACTTGTACCCCTTAATACCATCACCATATCCAACAAAGATAAGCCTTTTTTATTTTGGATCTAATTTAGAAGGCTAATGTTTCAGAATTAGAGCATAGGCATCACAACCAAAAACTTTAAGATTAGAATAATTACAAGGGTGACCTGTCCATACCTCTTCAGAAATTTTGCATTCTATTGTTGTTGATGGTGATCGATTCACCAGATAACAGGTTGTAGATACAACTTCTGCCCACAGTTCCTGTTGCAAGTTGGCATTACTCAACATACTCCTTGCTCTCTCTAGAAGAGTCGTGTTCATGCGTTCAACAACTCCGTCTTGCTGAGGAGTATAGGCAGTGGTTTTATGCTTATCGATCCCAAATTCCTTGCAATAATTCTCAAACTCCATTGATGTAAATTCACCACCATTATCAGTTCTTAAACATTTAATGGATTTACCAGTGCTCTTTTCCACTAATGCTCTAAACTACTTGAAAACTGTAAATACATCAGCCTTACTTTTCAACATATAGACCCAAACCTTTCTAGAGAAACCATCTATAAAAGATACAAAATATGATAATCCTCCATATGAAATAGTAGGGGATGGTCCCCAAACATCAGAATGTATACAGTCAAGGATTCCTTCACTGGTGTGTCTTCCGATTTTAAATTTCTGCCTATTCTATTTTCCATAAATACAATACTTGCAGAAATCTAACTTTAAAGACTTTAGACTAGGAAGAAATTTGTGATCATATAATACCGTCAATCCTTGTTCGCTCATGTGGCCCAACCATTGATGCCTCAGTCAAACATAATCAATGCCATTCTCGAATACCACTGTCGCATGATCTGACTCAGTTCTTCCTTCTAACAGAAACATGTTACCAACCTTTTTCACTTTCACAACCAGTAAAATTTCTTTGTAGACTTTCATAACTCCACCTTGAACAATACTCCTATATCCTCCAGTGTCTAAGACCCCAAAGAAATTAGGTTCTTCCTAATCTCACGTACATGTCTCACATCAGTTAGTATTTTAACAGTTCCATCAAACATCTTAATTCGAATGCTACCAATTCCCACAACTTTACATGAAATATCATTTCCCATGTAAACTATTCCATCATCTATAGACTAGTAAGTAATAAACCAGTGTGTATGAAGACACATGTGATTTGAAGCACCATAATCTAATAATCACTGTTGATCATGACGTGAACCAATACTAATTGATAAAACTTCATCAGTCATACCTGAACCTGTTGTTGAACCTGTTTCAGTTGTGTTTGCTTCCTTTGTCTCTTTTGGAGGGTCTTCTTTGAAGGCTTGTTGTTGCTTCCAACAGTCCTTCTTTAGGTGTCCATATTCGCCACAAAACCAACACTTAAGCTTTCTCTTTCTTCCCTTCGACTTTGACCGAGATAAATCCCTCTGACCATGTCCTCTTTCTTTAGGTTTGCCTCTGACCATCATCGCCTCATATGTAGAGGTTTCTAGATTGGATTTCTTCCTTTTTTCCTCAGACAATAAATCTCCAACAATATCATCAAAATCAATACTATGAAATACTACATTGCATTGGATAATATTTGGGTTGTATAGTTCCAAATGTTTTGGCATGTTCTCCCATACATTTGGTGAATAGATTGTTACTTGTTTCATTTTGGTTGTTGGGTTTCACTAGATATATATTAAGTGTTCCCTCTTAAGTATTTTATACTAGTTATACTTTGATAGTCAAGTTTCCTATTTTGGTCATTTGTGTGCATTAATATACTAATATTATTTTCCTATCCCTTCAATATCCTCTATATTATATTCTAGTGGTTGTTTCTCTCCTTCGTTCCTTCCTCTTTTGCTTGTTCCTCCTCTTCTTACTTCCCATGTTGAATCTTCATCCAAATATTGTTACATTCCATATTTCCTTCCTCTTTTTCTTTATTTCCTCCTTTTAATCCATCTTCATTGTCACTTGTTTACAGACGACCGATTCCAAATATTTATTTTT
>JASDQU010338129.1:0-12540 GCA_032191745.1 Picea mariana
GTTAGTGCTTCCTTCTAGTGGGTGCTAGAGAAACCAGAGAGTTGGAGCTCTCAAACAAGTTGCAGCTTGTAAAACAGAGGTAGCAGCCTCACATTGAGTTGGTGCTCAATTGTAAATGATGTACAGAACTGCAAAAGACTGCCTATCATTTCGAATAAGAAGAGGTTTTCTCCCTTTATGGGTTTCCTCGTGAAAAAAACTGTCTCTGTGTGTACTTTATGTGTGACTGATGGTTCTTACTTTTATTGTACATATGTTGTATGTTGTTGATGATCACTTGAAGGAAGATTAATAATATTTAAAAGGTATAAATTGTTTAAGCTCATAAATAACTGATTCACCCCCCCCCCCTCTCAGTTATTTTAGTATTTCCAACATTTTCTATCGACATGGGTGGTTGTGACATTGTGTTGGGTGCAGACTGGCTAAGGACTTTGGGTCCCATACTCATGGATTTTAAGGAATTAACCATGAAATTCGACCAGGAGGGGCACCAATATAAGTTCCAAGGCATCACCGTCGGTTCACCTGAGATCATTAGTTCCCATCGCATGGAAAAGATGCTCAAAAAAGTTCATTCTGGTGTTATTGCCCAACTCCATGCCATACAAGCAACAAAGACACCCTCGGTGCCGCAAGACCTCCAAGCCATCCTTTATAAACATCAAGTGGTCTTTTCTACTCCCTAGGGACTCCCTCCTTCCCATGGTTTTCATGATCATTCCATTCCCCTTGTACCCAAAAACCTTCTTCCCAATATCCATCTGTATCATCAACCCTTTTCCCAAAAAAATGAAATTGAGAAAATGGTCCAGGAACTCCTCAATGCAGGCATTATTCGCCTTAGTACGAGCCCCTACTCTTCTCCTATGGTCATGGTTCTGAATAAAGAAGGTTCTTGGCGAATGTGTCCTGAATTCCATGTGCTCAACAAACCTACCATTAAAGACAAATTTCCCACTCCTGTCATTGATGACCTCTTGGATGAGTTGAGTGGTGCCCAATTCTTTACTAAAATTGATCTTCATTCAAGCTACCACCAGATACATATGAAAGAGGCAGACATTCCCAAGACTGCCTTTAGAACTCATGAGGGCCACTATGAGTTTTTGGTCATGCCCTTTGGCTTGTGTAATGCCCCCTCCACCTTCCAAGGCCTCATGAATCATGTCTTCCATCCTTTTCTCCGTCATTTTGTCTTAGTTTTCTTTGATGATATCCTCATCTATAGAAAAACATGGACAAACCATCTTGATCATGTGGATCAAGTTCTCCATCTACTCTCTTAGCACCAAATTTTCCTGAAACAGTCTAAATGTGTTTTTGGCACCTCAACAGTAGAGTACTTGGGTCATCTAGTTGGCAAGAACAGTGCTAGGGTGGATCCTAAAAATATTGAAGCTATGCAAGACTGGCCTCACCCAAAGAATCTCAAAAGATTGCGTGGATTTCTGGGTTTAACAGGTTATTATCGCAAGTTTGTTAAGAATTATGGAAAGATTGCAGCACCTCTCACTACTCTCCTAAAAAAGAACTCTTTCACTTGGACTCCAGTCATTTCTCAAGATTTTCAAACCTTGAAGATGGCTATGTGCACCACTCCCGTCTTGGCCCTTCCTGATTTCACAAAGACCTTTGTCTTGGAATGTGATGCTTCAGGGAAAGGAATTGGTGTTGTCCTTATGCAAGAGGGCCGGCCTTTGACCTTTACCAGCAAGAAACTATCTGAAAGAAATATGGGAAAATCAATCTATGAAAAGGAAATGTTGGCTATTTTGCATGTTGATCTGTGGCACCCTTATCTATTGGGGCACCACTTCCAAATTAAGACAGACCATCAAAGCCTCAAGTATTTTCTGGAACAACGCATTTTCTCCCTGGAGCAACAAAAATGGGTGACTAAGCTCTTTGGATATGATTATGAGATCATTTACAAGAAAGGCAAAGACAATATGGTTGCGGATGCACTTTCCCAAAAAATATGAAGATGAAGGATCCCTTTTTACTCTTTCCTTCATTGTACTAGATTGGCTCCAAGACGTTCTCCAGGAATGGCTACAATATCCCAAAAGTTCGCATCTGATCCAACAATTGCAGTCCAATGCTCCAGCTTTCCCAGAGTACTCTTGGCTCCATGATGAGCTTCTATACAAAGGTTGTTTGTATTTAAGTAAACAATCAAAGCTTAAATCCACAGTACTTTCTGAGCTTCATGCTACACCCACAATGGGGCACTTCGGGTTCACCAAAACCTATGACAGGATCAAACGTTCTTTTTTCTGGGATGGTATGAAATAGGAAATTTGTAATTTTGTCGTTGAATGTGATGTGTGTCAATGCCACAAGGGAAAAATAGTCAAATCTCCGAGCACACTACAACTGCTTCCGATTCCACCTGCTATTTGGAGGGATATCTCTATGGATTTTATTACAGGTTACCCAAATTGGGAAATAAATCAGTCATCATGGTGCTTGTTGATCGCTATTCCAAGTATGCTCATTTCTGTGCTCTTCAACACCCATTTACAACATCCATGGTGGCTCAAATTTTCATGTATCAGGTCTTCAAACTTCATGGCATGCCGCACTCTATTGTTTCTGATCGCGACCCAACTTTCACAAGCAATTTTTGGCAAGAACTGTTCAAGCGACAAGGCACCCAATTGCACCTCAGCACAACATATCATCCCCAAACCGATGGTCAAACAAAAGTTGTCAACAAGTGTTTGGAAACATATTTGAGGTGTTTTGCCTCAGAAAAGAAAAATCAGTGTGCTCAATGGTTACCCCTAGCTGAATGGTGGTACAAAACTTCATACCATACAACTACACACATGACTCCTTTTGAAGTAGTATATGGACAGAAGCCACCTTCAGTTCTCTCATACTTACCTGGTGTCTTGAAGGTCCAGGCGGTTGACCAAACACTTACAGTTCGAAAGGCTATTCTTCGTACCTTCAAAGAGAATTTGGTCATGGCACAAAATCAGATGAAGTAACAAGCGGATCAAGGTCGCTTTGAACGTCAATTTGCAGAAGGGGATCAAGTGTTTCTTTGACTGCAACCTTACAAGAAAAATTCCCTCAAGACCGAGCATTGTTAGAAGCCAGGGCCCAAATTTTATGGTCCTTATACCGTTCTCAAGTGTGTGGGATAGGTGGCCTATTAGTTAGCTTTGCCCAGTCATTTGAAGCTACATCATGTTTTTCATGTTTCATGCTTAAAGAAGGTGATTGGAACTAAGTGCCAAATTCAAACCAACCTTCCCGAGTTAGTCGAAGAAGGATCCATTTGGCTACAACCACAAGCAGTTTTGGACCAGCGTGAGCGTCGCTTGCGCTAGAGAACCATCAAGGAAGTGTTATTCTGGTGGAAAGATACAACTCCAGCAGATGCCACTTGGGAACCAACTACCATTTTGCAACAATTTCCACATCTCAAGCTTTGAGGACAAGGCTATTTTTAAGGGGGCGGACATGTTAGGTTCCTAACCCGCACATAGGTAGAACAATATATTTAGATGTAACAAAGGTCAATAACTATAAGGCCTTACAATAAAATAGAATAATTCGAATGTAAGAAGACCTAATAGAAGCTTCCGCTTCTAGAAGGATCTTCCTCTAGATGCCTCTTTTGATAGACATATTTAGTATAAATAGGAGTCGAGGGTATGAGAACCCTAGCTTGGATATTATTGTAATAGAGCTCTGCTTGACTGGAGGTTGCCCCCTCAAAGAGGCACGTGAACATTGCTCTCAGAATCAAAGTGCTATTTATGTTGTTATTATGATATCATTTCAGTGTTATTGTGGTGATTGTTCTGGTTATATTGTTGTTATTCTACCATTTCTATCATTTTACTTATTTTCTGCATACTTTTTATATCTGGTATATTACACAATATGACTTATTTTATGTTCTTTGCGTATTCTTCCGAATTCACTTGTCATATATTTGTCAACCTTTGTCATATACAAGGTATAGTACGATGCTACAACATATGCATTGAGCACATACTGCGCCTCTGTATTTGATTTCCACATAACAGGCATGTCCTTGGAGAAACTGTTGTTCCAAATATGGGAAAGTTTTTGTTTAAGGAAAACTGTTGGTTGCCTAAGCGTACATTGTACAGCTTGGATGTACTCATCTTCTGATAGATTTAGCTATGCCAAGAAGGCATCGAATCTCATCAGCTCGTCAAATTCTCCTTGTTCTAGAAATGCAAACAAGGATTTAGATTTCTCAACAACAACATTGTCCTCTAAACTAAGTGGCTCTGTGATTCTTGTAGCTCTCATTGGCGGCATGGGAAAGTTGTATCTACAATGCGAGTTTTTTTCGTTTTCTACAGCGTCTTGTATGGTAATGTCTATGGAATTTGGCAAGTTTTGGATCCAAATGATCTCTGTTTCATGTTATGTATTTATCCACAAATTGTTTGATCTCTGAATTGTTATCAACTCCATAGACTGGTGCACCCTCTATCCATAATAGTGTGTGGTCATGTTCATTTCCCCTATTCTGGAATTCAGTCACAAAAAAGTAGTCCAATATTTTTCCGAAAAACGTTTCATCATGGCATATCAATTGTCTCAAAGCATTTATTATATGTCTATAGTTGAGAGTACATGTCACTGAGTCTTTTCTTATGAGGTAGTCAATGTCATTATTTTCTAGTGTATCAGTTTCTTTTTTACGTTTCCTATTCCTATGCAGGTCAGATACGACAACTACCAATGGATCCCGGCAATGTTTTGCACTTGTAAATGTGATGAAAAATGTTGGAGGGCCCAATTGCTGGATCATTGCAAAAATTGTTTTTTTGTTTTGTTGCAAATAGTTAGGAGAGGTGCAAATATTTTTGAAATCTATGTATCCAATATCAGATTTCAGAATTTTTTCTAGGTTTACTTTGTATTTCACATCCTTTGCCAACAACTTTCCTCCTTGTAACTGCCCTTTTATTATTTGGACCCACATGTAGGAGAGAACTTGCTCTATTATTATGCACATTGTTTTGAAAAACAAATTTGTTATGTGACAGGAGAAGTAATCGCCTGAATGTAGAAGCTCCCATCGGACTATTTTATGATAACTGAATCATTTTGCAATATCAGTGGCACGTGGATCTCCATAGAAGAGTGTTGGAAAGTTCATTTCCTCAGCGAATTTGTCCTTGAATATTCCAAGTGGACATTGCCCCTCATCAGGTGCAATTTTGACAATCTTGTCTTGCAAGTCATGAATGCACTGTGAATCAGTGAATCCATGCACCAATGTCTCAGCAGGTGTTTCATTCTCTAATTCATCACTTGTATCAAATTCACTAGGATTTTCGAGAGTGTCTACAGAGTTGCCATCCTCTTATACAAGAACACTGCTTCAGTTGTCATTTATACAAATGTTTTGTGCTTTGTACAGGGCCCTGGAACATAATTCCTTTAATGCTTTCATAACAACATGCACATGCAATTTTCCTGTCTGATAGGCATTTTTGTGTTGCAAGCATCTTTTAAGATCCATAACAATTGTCATCGTATTGCTAATGAATTGTGGCAAGTCTATTTGCACAACATCCAGCTGAACATGCACATTAATAATTTATCTTATTAAGCCCATCTGGGGTCGTTTATAGCCCCAAGGCCTGATTTGAGAAAATGAAATCCGTAGAGACACAAGTCTCTGCTCAAGTTTCGTAAGTGCACTTACATATGGTAGTGGTGTATTACATCTTATTTGTTCAGGGGTTGCAAACTGTGGCAATTTTCCATTTTCAAGCGACCATTTGCATGGAAGAAAAATTTTTCCACTCGAAAATGGTTTATCGTGCGATGTCAAGTAGAGGTATTCTGCTTGCAAATTAGGCGTGAAAGACTTACTAATTTTTGAGAAATTCAATTGTTCACAAATTGCACATACAATGGAAGGAGTGTCTTTAATTTGTTTCGTGTAGGTCTATCTTGCATTTTTCTTTCGCAGGGAAGTATGGGTAGAAACTGTTTCCTAGTTTTCATTGGTAGTAGTGTATGGTGTTGCTTCTAGCCCACAAAATTTCACAGTTGCATGACCATTATGGGATATGCGACTGTACCTATTTCTGTTTTGTTCTGCACGAACAAATTTCTTTAGATTGTGATATGTGAGTTTCTCTCTAAATGGAACCGTAGCAATGTATTTTTTTCTCTCGTGCATGACCTTTTTCAAGTTGTGGTAACTTACTCTACGTTTATTGCCCAAGGGCACGATGAGCTAATGGAAATTGGGAGGAATTTCACTCTGACTCAGGTTCTGATAACCTAGTCCACGTTTTTTGTTTAAGGCCTGTATGGCCTCATCACAACTGGGACGAATTTGATGCATAACTTTTTTCAAGTTGTGATAACTTACTCTACATTTTTTTTTTAAGCCCTGTATGGCCTCATCACAACTGTGATGAATTTCACGCATGGTTCTTTTCTTCAAGCCCTGTATGGCCATATCACAACCGGGAGGAGTTTCATGGATATGCATGCAATGTGTATGCAGATTCGATGCGGTTTGGGTGGCATGGACATTCAACCCTGAACCACCAATATGTCCAAGCAAAGGTTCATAATGGATATGTGTTGTATATGTTTTCAACGAGAGGACGTCAATTATTCGATCGTAATTTGAATTAGTAGACCAAGAATGGACAGTGCCATCTAGCAAGGCCGACCAGACTTGGATATTCACTCTGAATATCATAGAAAACCATTGCAAATAGAATCTGCAACCCTCCACATTCCATTTTTCATATGGAAGCGCCATGTTTACAAGGTATTCTTCCCAACTTCCAACTGCCGAAATATTTTCTAGGAGATATGGCCAAAGGCACTGATGCAAGCACCTAAAAGCTTGTTGGCTGCCACCTATAATTGCATTGCAAAAGGACTGTACAGTGTAAATCCACAACGACTGCACATCAAACTCCGCTGCTACCAAACAACAAATTTAATTGAACAGACTATCTCCACAGCTAGACACAACATTTGTTGCCAGTTGTAAACCATGGCAATCTATGCGATGCATAATCTGTTTCCACTACGATTCAAGGTATTTGCAAATGAGGGACAAGTAAATTTGAGTTCCTTCAACATTTCATATGGACATTTTCCTGTACAGTAGTGGTTCATAATGACCACTGACAACATTGGCATCATGGAACAAGATGCAATATGGATTGTTAGATGTAGTTTTGTTGAATAGTAGATATCTTGTTTTTCTTTTCAATGACCATATTCCAACTGATATATTGAGCCAGTTAGACATCCACTGTATACAAAATGTATCTCCCCAAAGCCCCCTCTCATGTGCAGGTAGAACTGGAAATGCAGACAACCGCATCTTTGAAAAATACGTAGCGACATCATGTATTCCATGCAACTGCCGAATAAAATCAGATTCCATTTCGTATTCATAGGACTACAATGCCTCAATGTCGCCATTTTTTAAACAGCCCAAGAAACAATCTAGCAATCCATTGCGCAACTCGGTCGACGAATACCAGAAATGCAGTAGAACCTGAAATGTATCGAAAAGGCAATCCCCTACAGTATATGAGAATGCATCCAATCTAAAAAGGCCATTGCTATGCAAAACCATGTCAATGCTATCAAGTACAATGGACTGTGTATCTATTTCATATGACTCAACATCTATTACTTCTTTCATCTTTTGAACTGTGATTTTGAAGCTATTTGTTAGATACTTTCAGTTTGCATGAAAACATAGAAAAGGGGGAAAATAAAATAAAAGTAGAAAAAAAAAAGAAAGAAAAATAGGAAAACTACAAGCACGGAACTGGGTACCAATCCCCGCATGTATCTTTCAACCTTCTTCTTCTCAACTTCAATCCCCCCTAGTCCCCATAGAAGATAACAAGAAAACAAACCCACACTGGAAAGTGAACCAAACAAAATAAACAACGCAAATAAATAACACCATGAATTTACTCAGCAGAAAGACAACAGGTGGATGCAGTTTTCCAACCCACAGAATAAAATCATTCTCTGTGTCTACACCCCAGCGGATGGTAAACCGCTCTGCATTGGAATTTTCGAAATAGCTATGGACGCGACAATTGGCATATGAAGATGCATGGTTTCCAAGAACATAAATTAAGAGAACAGACAAAGATGGTCTGCAACAGAATTTGGAGGCAGGGACTCCCACCATTGAAAAATAGCAACAACAGGTAAACTTACCTGTCAATGAGGGATGTCAAGATATTATCCCCAAGAAAACTGGAAACAACAACAACAGGTCCAACAACTTGCAAAGTTGAAGAACAACAAACCAATGAATAGCCACGAAGAGGTCCAACTGCAACTGCAGGACCTCAACTTTACAAAGTTGAATCAAACAAGAGCAAGAACCATGGAATGAAGCAATGAACAAGCATCGACCACTGAAGCAGTGATGCCGACCATCAAAAAAATGGAAACAAAACTGTATTTCAACGCATATGTACAATAAACATTTAAGATTACCAGTCCTGTTAGGTAAACACTAAAGATTGTCAGGACCTTCGAAGGGCGTAGCCCTGTGCAAACATTTAAGAAAAAATGCAGCGTGGCAGACCTATTCTCTCGAAGCATGCAACAATAAAAAAAAATCACACATAGTAATATGCTAGAGAATGTATTCTAGCTAGCAGAAAATGCTAAAGGAAACATTCGAACTAATGCTAGCATTAATCCACCTTCGACCAATGCATAAGAAAATATATGATTGAAAAAGACCATATACGATCAAATACTTTGGATATGGCAACATACATAACATTGGGAATAGCGAAGCCAGCAATTAAACCTCCAATCTGTTGTCCAATCAAATCTTGGCAAACATGGTACTTTCTATTATACAAAAATCAATGTTTTCACTTCCTTGGTTCCAACAATAGATAATATGGAAATATTTGTGGTCAATGCACAATCTAATACGAGGTCAATGATTTATCGATCGCTATAGTACCTTTATCCATACGGCAGGGACTAATAAGGATGTCTACTACGATGATAATCATATATCTATGAATATTTGGAAAGAAAAATGTAGTCTTGGTCACAGGTCCTTAATATTTCAAGTGTCTAAAATGGACGAGAGTTAAAAATACATATTTTGGTCGTATTTATAGCTCCAAGTACACTTTGACATGTGGTTCAAATTTTGTATTTCCATAAATGTTGATTAATCAACATTCAATCAATGTTAGATTTCAAAATTTTATTTTGAATTTGTCGAATTTATTGATTATGTATATGACACATATTCAATCCCTTGAACTCCAAATAATCAACATTAAAGAATTAATATTAGATAAGTGGCATTTAATAATCAATAATAAAGAATTAATATTAGAAAAGAGATGTTTAATGAGATAAAAGAAAAGAAGTATGATCAATTTTATGAATTTTTACTGACTTTCAACATTAAAATCAATATTTTTATTGAACATGGATTAAATGCAAGATTTCAACCCCAAATCTAATAATGAAAAGAATGTATACACTCTCTTCCCCTCACCTCCATCCTCACCCTCATGATTATGGGAGTGGAACTTAAGCAAAATTTCAACCCCAAATCTAATAATGGAAAGAATGTATACACTCTCTTCCCCTCACCTTCATCCTCAGCCTCATGATTATGGGGGTGGAAGTTGGGGGTGAGAAAGTGTACATTTATGAGAAAATGCACAATCTCCCTCTTCCTTGATGTGTATGAATTATTACTCTCTTAATTGGAAAAAATAACACATGGTTTTCCTTATACTCGTCTGTTTAATGTCTAATCATAAGCATCTTTATTGTTAATGATGTCACCACTATATTTTAGTAAATATTTTGTAATACAAATGAAGATATTAAATATGTTAGAATTTCATTATGTAGTTATAACCTTTAAAACTTTTGTTGTACCTTTATTGAGTCTAGTATAACTATTTAATAGTAGTTATCTTCGGGCCTTCACTTTTATTACACCAATTTTGTTTAAAAAATTAGATGATTTGCAATATTGTAATTCGATAATTTTTTAGATAGAATTTATAATTCCGTCCAATAAAGAGAACTAGCAAGTAGTTTCCATTGTTTTAAGTAAATACAACTCATGATATCTCTTCCAACTTTAGTTTATGATTTCTACACTTCCTATATGGATATTGACCCATCTCATGCTTTAAAAATATTGGTTTTTATTTTTAATATCCATTTATAGGATGTCGATCCATTTTTATATATGGACCATTGTTTACTTATAAGTTCACTAATTCCCTCCTGTTCAAATTGGAATAAGTTATATTTAAATAGATAAGGTCTAGGTTCTTATTCATCTCAATAAATAGGAAGATGGAACTACAATCCAAAACTATCACAAGGATGATTCTAAAGGATATGGAAAGACCAACTTTTAGTTAGGAATTTTGAATTAATTATAGATGTTTAAATGCTTAAAAATGAATACTTCACCATTCCTCCTATTATCCTACATAAATTTTACTTTAATAGGTTTCATGTCTATTAGTTTGAAATTTAATAGGTTTTATGTCTATCATTTCTAGTTTGAAATTATATTCTCCATTGTGGAGCTTTGATATATAATCTTTTCCTTTTTTCTCTATAATTTATAACTAAATTTAAATTTTACTTTGGTTTCATGTCCATCATTTCTAGTTTGAATTATGTTCTCTAGTGTGGAGCTTTGATATATAATCCTCTCCCTTTCTCTCTATAATTTAGAACTAAATTTAAATATCATGCAACAACTATGTTCTCTAACATTTAGAGCTTCAAGACTATTGAAGCTTTTAGGGAATGTTAGCAAAATGTTTTTTTCTAAAAATTATTTGGATTCAATATATATTAGTGATATAAATATTTTCCATGTGGTTAACACTAGGAAGAGATTTTTCATCAAATGATTTTCCAACTATACATGTTCTATTGTAAGGCTCAAGGGGTTTGATAGAGTGGCTAACCCACACTCCCTAACAAATCCTTTAGGGTTTAGAGATTCCCCTTGACTTCGTTCATCAATAATTATATATTTTTTCTAAATTTGTCTTTTAAAGGACAACTACGGGCTTTTTGATTCTTGTTAAATATCTCAAATTAATTTTTATAATTTCAATAGAGAAAATTTCATGCTTACTTGGATTTAGGTTTGGTAACTCCTTCAAATACAATAGCTTACAGGGTTGATTGTATCTCCATAGATTTTTTTTTGGTTCCCTCCTTTTCTCATGTTTCCTTTTTGGATTTTTGACCTTTCATAGCTTTAGGGACCTCCAGCTCTTGAATCCTCATTGAGATATAGAGCTTTAATTTGAGTCACAATCCCCATTTGATCCAAAGACCTTTGTATCTTAGATTTTAATGAGGCTATGTCTCCTTCCCAATGGGGTCCCCTAAGTGTGTTAATACAAATTTGTTGGCCTCTTCTTCTTAGGTGTGTTTCTCCGAGGGGGCCTCACCTATAAGAGGCTATAACAAAGGGGGAAAGCATAGATCCTAGATCATGTTCTGAGCCTAATTCTTGGGACTGTGGGATCTCCTTCAAGTTATTGGCCTTAGGGGTGTTTAGATTAAGAACTTTAAATGTATTTTCGTTAATTAACATGGATTGACATTGATGTCATTTTTCCTTTATTCATTGCTTAGGTTTGATTTTGTTTCTTTCCATAAGTAAGTGGATGTTCTTTGTTTCTTTTTTTCATTCTCTCTTTCTTTGGGGGGCTTTGACCTACTTTTTGGAGCAATTGTTTACAAAGTGGCTATACACATAACATTAATCACATTTAGAGGACATTTTTTCATATTCTAAATTATAGAAGTAAACCCAACTTCCATATGGAGTTTTATTAGTTCAAAGAATCCTTTCTCCAAGTCAATTTTGACATAGATTATGGACACACGTATATTCCTTGTCTTGATTTTGTGTTACATAGAAAATTTACCTATATATTTCCTATCAACTCTAAGGTTTCGTTATTATAAAAATTCAAAAAAAAATATAAAAACACACCCAAACATGGAACAAGGTCTCAACTTCCTTCATAAAATCAAAATTAAGAAATCCATTATTCAAATATAAGACACATAACCCACCCATCAACTATGGACTAGTTTTGAAAATGAAACCTTTATCTTTCTTTAACTCGATACAAAAATCATAAAATTTATATTAATTACAAAAATAACATTAAACCCCCTTTTAAATGAGGATCCATTGCTTATACAACCACCCATCAAGGATTTTGGAGTTATACTAAGATACAATGAATTTCCATACCATGATATGATATATTGAAAAAGCCTTTTGGTTTGTCACCTTATAAGGAATTTTGATGTTCAACAAACGATCCAATTTCCATACCATGATATGATATATCGAAAAAGCCTTTTGTTTTGTCACCTTATAATGGATTTTGATGTTCAACAAACGATCCATTCTTTTAATGACAAACCTACGATCTAGATTAGAAGCATTAAATATCTAGCAAGAAGACAAGACGTTGA
>JASDQU010338131.1:0-12458 GCA_032191745.1 Picea mariana
ATAAATAATTACCATATTTCAAATCATACGAGGACTATGAAGGAACAGATTGGGAAATTAACAATCCATTTATACATTACATGAGGCCTATAAACATAGATTTTTCCATAGTATACAAGTACAAGCTATAGTAGTTGTTATAACACATTAAAGAAAAACTTGTTCCAATGTTATCAATAACCTGTATGTTCATTTAAGAACTTAAATCACCAATGATATGTACAGCTAGGAAACCCTGGTTCAAAATGATTACATTAGAGAACCGTAGGGTAAAGGCCATGCACAACTAGAAAAAAGAACCTCAGAAGTCTTAATTATAAGCTAAGAATGGAAGTCGAATACCTTTTCAAGCAAGGCGAGCCCATGGATTCGTTTCATTCGAATTGATTTAACCTGCAAAGGGAAAAGCAATAGATTTAGTAAATTGTGTTAAGTAATCAAATGAAAAGTAAATATTAAGCAAATGAAATAATACTTAGCTTAAAGCTGACATAAAAGCAGTCGTCACTGGCGTTTGAGAGATGATCTATAAACAATCAAGAGAGGAGGAGTGGACCCAAGAATGGATGATGGGTACCCTCGCAAATGAAGACAAGGCCCCATCATTAGTTGATGAAATCTGAGTATAATGTTTTCATAAATACAGAATGAAATTGACGAATCATCAGAGTAAGAATTTGAAGGGTATCAATCGTAATTCACACAAAACTAAGAAGTTGGTATAGTTCATAAACTATAACAATTTTAAAGAGATTTTACGGGCTGTAAGAATTACAATGTTAAATAGATCAAACGTATATAAAATTTGTGTAACCAAACAGTGGGCAAAGCATTGCCTTACTTACATAGAACTTAAACCCCAAATTATAGAGCTAGATTTTATGCAGATAATACACAATCAATGATCCTACAAAAGGGTGAATCAATCCATTGGGTATACGAAAAACGTAGGTCCCGATTCTTCTTTATAATGCTAGGTAAGTACACGGATTTGCAAGGGTTACATAAGAAGAAATATCGTAGATTTAATTATGACTTTCATTGTGAGTAAGTGACCCTTGTATACACATAGGAGAAATATTACGATGCATACATACAGATAAGTCAAGACAAAACCTTTACTGTCCAAAGACATTAGCAATGTACAAGAAACGTTAAGCCTTAAGTCTCGATGTAACCTGAAGAAATTTACATTTATATCTATTTTTAAAACACAGATGGAAATCGCAAGCGGAGTGAGGTTATGTATATATGTGAACTATATCACTTAAAATGCCAGGGAACTGACGAATCGAAGGTTGAGGTTACTGTACCTCTGTAAATTTTATCCTTGTTTTTTTTCTTCTTTCTTTTAACCACATAAAGGAAATTATGATTCATATGTGTTACCTATATATTTTTCCGCAGAGAACTCATAAAGAAACCCAAGAACAAAGGTCAAGATATTGAGTTATAGGAGAGGAGATTGTGCTGTAATTTTTCAAGAAGAGTTATAATATAAAGATTTGAGATTAAGACATGTCTTCTAATATTAATATGTGTCCATGATATTATGGAAGGTAAACCTTGAACTCAGACGTTAAACTGCTTGTTACATTTTTTTTTTTTACCCACAACAAATTCGATTACAGACAGGGGGATTTTTCATGTCTCTAGTTATCGTCGCATGGATCTCGGAGACTTAAACATAAATGAGAGTTATGATTGAAAAAATATATATAAACAAACCAAATTTATGCAAATCCCAGAGGTTCCATCCGGTTTATACTTTTCTAAAATTTATATACTCGAGTAGGGTTAAAATCCCTAAATCTCCAGCGAGGTAATATAGAAGGAAACCCCTTTAAACTACATCTTAGGCTTCCATGGGGTAACCCTGTAAAGACACACTCAGAGTATTCAAAACATTGTTAGACTGAGATAAGAGATTTCTGGGTTAACACTCCAACACAACATATACATTTCGACACTCCCCACAGTTAAAAGAAAGTGATTACATGAAGAAATGTAACTGATAACAATGTTCCACAGTAAGACAAGTAAGGAAAAAAGGGACATTGAAGCCTTCGGGTCAGAGCAAGAAACCTGGGAGGAATGCCACGAAGGCAAGATATCAAACTTAGCTAAACACCACCCATTCCTAACTAGTTTCACCCATGAGAGTTCATAAAGTATATTAAATAAAAGCTCGCAAATTTCCTTACGCGGAGGGGGCCCGACTGGTTTGTGTTCCCAATATCGTTTACCAAAGTCGGAGGTCTTCTCTCCAAGATACTAGACGCAAAGAGTGAAGCCACCGAGTTTGCGCAGAGGCAAAATACTCATAATGCAGTATAGGTTTTTTTTGCGAAACCAAGGAAACTATGAGCGGCATAGCCTATCATATGCGGCAAAAATGAGGAGTAATGGTGTGGCAGGAACCCATGGTACGTTATCCATGTGAACGAATGGAATTGGAGAGCCATCATTGGGTGCGGCTACCCAAGTACCTAGCACGAAACATACCTAATTTAAATGACATATCCAGTGGTAAATGCGAATTACAGACAGACTTGACCGCCATTAACACGACTTATAGACCTATTCAATGCTGAGATGTGATACGGGTGGAGTAGGGTTAACATAGTTAGGTATAATTTCAGATGTGGCACCTTTGCAAGACTAGATGCATATGGTGCATGACACGTCTTTATCCGAGATGTCATAACAACCCTTAGCGTTCCATTCTAACTCTAATTTTTCAGTGCACCTATCATCTAGTTAGTATGTTAGACATGAATTGTCTCTGGAAGGAAGCCTGACTTTAAAATACAATTGGTGGAACATTACGGATATATATGTGAACTCACATAACCTACGATTAAATATATACATCTATAAACAAAGTATGCATACATATATAATGAGTAGGGGTTGACTTTCGTGCTAAACAAGTAACCATGCATACATATGCACTGTGGTGTATGCTATGAACTCCATGTATGATTTATATATAAGAAACATTAGGATTCCACTTAATATCTACCAAATCTAAATATGTTGTAACTCCCATATAGGTGTTGAATCCTTGGAAAAACCACTTATATAGATCCTATATGATAAGAGTGTTACCCATGTTAGGATGTGGTTATTATAGCCCCTTTATGGACACAATAAGACTTACATACATCCTTATGATAATACAGATTTCATGAGCAAACTAAATCACTAGCCTATTATGTTAAAGTGTAGAATATAATGAACACTTTCTCATGCACTGAATTATTTAATTAGGAACAACTTAACTTAGAGAAGATAACTATCTTTTTAGTAATCGCTTGTAATTATGAGGAGGTACATGTTGTTTTTCTGATAGTGGCAATAATAGAATTAAGCTTGATCAAGTTTATCAAAGTCAAGGAGTTTTAATGCACTTAACAAAAAAACATTTTCCTGGTAAATATGGGGTATATTACATGCCAGCCTCTAACATTTATTCAACCATGCGCTCAATTTAAGTCTTTTGGGCATAAGGGTATCTGTATGGCCTGATGTTAGGAGGAACACTCCCATGAATTAGGTGAATATCATGATCATGATTTCGAGTGGGTGGAATACCTTTGGGAATATCTTCAAATACTTTGGAATGCTTATCAATGATCTCTTGGAGATATAAGGGAATGGATAGCTTAGATGTTTGAACATCTAGTGAGCATAGTTGTGCAATTACACCTTGATGTCCCTTCTTCAATAATTTTTTCATTCCATTAGAGCTTATCACGTCACTGGGTTTCCCTGTGATACATCTTAACTCAATTTCTTTTCCTTCCAACGAAAATTTCATGAAAAGTTATTGAAAATTAAAAGCCATTGTTCCTAATGATTGTAACCATTGGATTCCTAGTACAACATCAACACCACCCATGGGTATAGAAATCATTGGAATATTCATTACATATTCCCCCATAGTAAGATTGATGTTAATGCATTTTCTCGAGCAATTGATAGTTCCTCCATCTGCAATCATTACTTGAAACTCTGGTGCTGGATATACAAAGAAATTGAAAGCTTTGGCTAATTTATAGTGAATGAAATTATGAGTACTACCAGAATAAATTAGGACTATTACCTTTTTCCTTTTGATATATCCTTCGATCTTAAGGGTTTGAGGAGTGTAAATTCAAGCCAATGCATTATACGATATCGTGGGAGTCAACTCTTCAGAAGAAATTGCGTCTACATTTTCATCTTGAGATGGTTATTGTTCTTGTTCTTGTTCTTATTCCTCTTCACAATCTATTTAGAATAATTTCTTCTCACCACACTTATGTCCCTTACTGTACTCGTTGTCACAGTTAAAGCATAAACCTTTTGATTTTCTTTTCTCTAATTGTTGAGGTGTCAACCTTGTAGGTTGAGGTGTTTTAGAAGAACATTATTCTCTCGATAGATGTTAGGAGTGGTCCTTCTAGTAGCCATAGCCATATTTTTACTTTCAACATTTCTTGACACCCTAAATGCATTCTCCAATGATGTGGGTTCCCAAAGATGAACCTCATGTTGAATGCTATCCCTTAAAGTTCCTATGAATACATCAATCAAGTGCTCATATGGAAAATCCGTTACCTTTATATTCAATATTTGGAAGTTCTAAATGTGCTCTATAACTCAACCCTTTTGCCTGAGATTTATCAGTTGGCTAAAGAAGGTATTGCTTCTTGTATCCTCATAGTGTCATATCATTTCTTCCGTGAAAATTGGCCAAGTGACGAGTGATTTGTGAGAACAAATCCATCGATACAACACAAATTGATTGGGTTCTAAATATAAAGAAGCAATTTGTACCTTTTGTGTATGGGGCACATTATGTATATCAAATAGTTTCTCCATCTGAAGTATCGATGTGATTGGGTCCTTGCGATCAAACTTCCTCATATTGATATTTTGAAAGTGGTTGATCTTCAACCCAAAGTTAGAGCTTCTCCATTCTTTATTCATCTTCCTTGTGTCCTCATCATGAATTTCATGGGAAACATTTTCACTTTCAGGTGTCCTCTCTATTAGGAAAATTTTCAATCCTTCCATGATATCCCTTTTTAAACCATCCATATTAGTATCCATTATTGCCTCCAACTTAGCTTATGTTGAATCCATCATTCCTTGTAGTTCATATTTTGTTACTGTCTTCTATTGTAAATCATTTATGTCCCTACACATTTCTTCACCTTCATCAAGAGTCCAAGTAGGACTGTCTGGAGGCTTATTTGGTGTAGAAGTTCCCTTTTTTTGTGTCATGTTGGTCAGGTATCACTTTAAACCTTGATTTTGAGGTAGTTCTTCTAAACAATCTTTATTTTATTGTATCTCCAAAAATTCGGCCCTTCTGGGTATGAAATTTTCCTTTTTTGTAGTTCTCTGATATTTCTTCTTCTCAATGTCATAAGTCTGATCAAAATTGGATGTGCCAAGTGGGATTTATTGTAACTTCCCCACCGCTTGCTGATTTTTGTCCTTTCCAAAAGATATCACTTGTATAGCATGCCCCAAAAATACTACAGATTGTCCACTATCCAATGTAATTGGTCTCACTCAATTTGGATACTCTATGAATAATCTATGATTGTTTTACTCGGAAAACCTAAATAAGACTAGTCAATAGGGTGTATCTAAAAATGTAAGATGACCCAGAAGGTGAAATGTTTATCAAATATAACTTAATAATTTTTGTGAATATTCTCTCGATTTGAGGGTCTAAAACGTTACAGAAAATGTTTTATAGAGAAAATTATGTGATGACTCAATTCAGGATGATTCCAAAACCCTATCTTCCCAAGATATATCTCCTAAAGTATAAGGCCTCATGAGATGAAATTTTAACCCAACGTACCTTGATCCGTCTACTAAATATCCTCCAACGGTTTCCTTCTGAAACTCCTTAGAAACAAAGTTATAGTGAAAATGCCAGCGTGTCTAAGATGTAGCAGCAAAACCCCATGACCTTGAGCTCTGATACCATATGTTAAGAAAAAAATATCAATATAGCATAGAAAAACCTCAGAATGAGTACTCAAATCCTTGAAAAAAAGATAATTTCAGGTAATAAGCCTCTTCAAGGGGGAAACCTCTTTATACCCCACATAAATGTCCAAATACAAGAGGATTCCAAATGAAAATGTCTCCTTGGTATATATAGGATACTAGGAGGTACAATTACAACTAATGGACTCAAGCCGACATAACTAAAATAACATTACTAATGTAATATGCCCCAATTAAGGGGTAATGACCCACTATTTAGGGCTCAACAAAGATTCAATGTTACTGAGTGTCTCGAGAGAACCTACAACCAAGGAATTGTGAGATAAGCTAGGGATTTTTTACCAGTGTAAGTCCCCGGTAAACAAACTTTTCCTTCGGAAGAACTTGTACCTCCTAAGGATGAATGATGGAGAATATAAGATAGAGAATCCAAATGCCTTTAATACTATGCTAAGTAAATTTTTCCCTATCGATATTTAAATTTATGATGAATATAAGTGCATTAGTTTATTATATTATTTTTTGGATTCATTGGATAGTCTAGTTGTGTCTATTGGGAGTAATGTAACCACATTAAAGTTTGATGATATGGCTTCATCCTTGATACTGAAATAAATGAGGCACAAAACCATGGATAGTCATAGCATGGATGTCTTATCTATAAGAGGGTGTTCCCTAGATAAAAATTAAAATAAATCCTTAAGTGGGAGATCTAAATCTAGAGGTAGATCTAAAAATTTAGGAAGCTCATTAAAACAAATGCTAGAAATGTGGTAAATTTGGGCATTACAAGAAGGATTGTAGATCTAAAAGTGTTGATAAAGGGAAGGGATTTGATGATGTTCCATCCAAAAAAGGAAATACCTCCTAAGAGGAAGTAATGGATGTGTACTTGGTTTCTTCATCAACACATGCAGATCATGATGTATGGTTGATCAACTCATGTGCTTCTTCACATATGACTCTCCATAGGGACTGGTTTTGTGAATATGACAAGTATAATGGAGGTGGCATTTTCCTAGAAGATGGCTTGATAGCAAGAATAAGAAGACATGGAAAAGTCAACTTCCCATGAAAGGATGAAAGAATTAGAACACTCCCTATGGTTTTCCACATTCTAGATATAGCTACAAACTTGACATCCCCAAGTAATATGAGTGATGCAGGTGTATATTCTGTGTTTGAAAGGGAAACCTAAAAAATCGTTCAAGGAGCAATGGTGTTTATGAGGGGATATCGAAATGGAACTTTGTGTAATATATTGGGACGAACTATCACGTATGGGTGTAATAGGTCTGTTATTATTGACAGTGTAAATGAAGAAGACATAAACCCTATTGTCTTTGGAGAAAATATAATTCCACAACATGAAATACTAGGACATATTGGAGAGAAGAGCCTTTGAGAATTGCATGGTAAATATTGTTGGATAGTGCTAACCAATTTACACTCATTTTTATATATTGGGCAATGTTTTGGCCCCTATTATTCTATAATTAGTTGGATCAAATCAACCAGATTTAGAATAGGGGTAGAGGCACATTAAATGTAATTAGTTTCTTGTAACTGAGTGAAGAGTGCTATATATCTATGTAAGCATGTTAAGGCAGAGTGTGAGATGTGAGAATGATTGAGAACAATGAGCGTGAGTGGTGTGGTTGATGTATTATCTCCCTTGCATAATATTAACCGAATATCATTGTCTCGTCGATGTTTCCGTGATTAGGGTCTTACCACGTAAAAATTTTGTGTAAAATTATTTGTTTTCTATTTGCTTGTATCTTTCTCTATATTTACTTCTGCTGCAGTACAACAATTGGTCTCAGAGCTATTGAGGTATCGCTACGTTGAGAGTGATCGTGTTATGTTGTGTTGATATCGCTGAGTTGGAATTACGCTGAGTTGAGATCGTTGAAGGGAGCGCTACTGCCGAGGTCAACGTTGGGCTCCCCTGGTGGAGGAAGCACCAATCTCAAAGGATCCTTCTGGGTTTTTGATAGTTGTACTTCAGCGCTTTCCCATATTATGGAAGGAAGCGCCAACCGTGAGGTATAAAGTTTATTAAGTGGACATTTGTGAGGCATAAAACTTATTATTCGTGAGGTATAAAGTTTATTAAGGGATATTTGTGAGGTATAAACTTTATTATTCGTGAGGTATAAAGTTTATTATGTAGACATTTGTGAGGTATAAACTTTATTATTCGTTAGGTATCAAGTTTATTAAGTGGACATTTGTTTTAAGAAAATAAAATTTTGGGCATTCAATATATTAATTATTTTATGCCCTTAATATTATTTTATATAATCCCACTTTGAATTAAAAGATTACACCTCCAATTTTTGTTTTTTTAAAGGAAGCTTCAGCTTGTAAGCAATGGTTTGGGTATTAGGCAGTTTTGTGCTAATGGCTAAGATGCAGAGCTTGGAGATTGAAGTTGAAAAGTTCAGTGGTAAAAGATACTTTGAGATCTGGAAGCTAAAGATGCAGGATTTACTGGTGCAACAAGCGTTTCAAAAAGCATTGGCGGGCAAGACAAAGAAACCAACGACTATGACAAATGAGGAATGGGAATATCTGGATGAAAAAGCTCTTAGTACCATTCGTTTATGTCTGGCGGATGATGTTTTGTTTAATATCGCAGGAGAGGATACAACATCAGGCTTATGGAGCAAGATAGAAAGTCTATTTATGACGAAGTCCTTGAAGATCATGATCTACTTGAAGAGACAGTTGTATAGTTTGTGGATGAAAGAAGGTACAACAATTGCTAACCATTTAAATACCTTTAATACCCTTTTAGTTCAATTGACTAGTATGGAAGTTAAATTTGAAGATGAAGATAAGGCTATTACACTATTGTGTTCATTTCCTGAGTCTTGGGATAATCTAGTCACCTCTATTAGATTTAGCTCAACAAATGTTTTAGATTATGACTCTGTTGTGGGAGCTTTCTTGGCTGAGGAGATGAGGAGAAAATATGGTCAAGAAACCTCAAATTCAAAGGAGATGTTGGTCAGAGGTTGAACTAAAGAGAAAAATAGGAGAATTTCTTATCGATCTAAGTCAAGACACAGAAAGGGTAAAGAAAAATGTTGGTACTGTGGAAAAACAAGACATCTCGAGAAAGATTGTTGGAAAAGAAAGGAATCTGAGGAAAACTCTATGAAGGAAGAAAATTTGGCTGTAACAAATTCAGGTATGACTGATCAAGTTTTGTCTGTTTCTAGTAATTTACAATATCAAGAAGAATGGCATTTAGATTCAGGTGCCTCCCACCACATGTTCTCACATAGAAATTGGTTCATTTGTTACCAATGTGTTGATGAGGGTGTAGTGTTTATGGGAAATGGTATTCCCTATAAAACTTTTGGGGTTGGTAGTATTAGAATCGGGATGTTCGATGGTATTGCTAGGGAATTAATGGATGTTAGATATGTACCTGATCTTAAATCAAATTTGATTTCATTAGGAGTGTTGGATTCTTGTGGGTATAAGTATATAGTTCAAGGTGGAGCACTCACATTGTCGAAAGGTAGTTTAGTAGTGATGAAGGAAACAAAGGTTGATAACTTTTATAATATGGAAGGGAGTACTGAAGTGGTATATGAAGTGACAGATGTGTCTTCTTGTTTATGGAAGAATCATCAAGGTCATAAAGGCAAGAACTAATTGCAGGTATTGGTAAGCGGTAAATCATTTCCAGACTTAAAATATTTGTTTTTGAATTCCTCCTTGTTTTATATCTCTACAAGTTATGATGGTGGTATAAAGGGATGTTGTGTGTGGGATCCTACTACTCACAAGGTCATCATTGACAAAGATATAGTATGTATGGAACGAACAAAAGGGTTGATCCAAGATCGTAACGGTATATTTGTTTGCATGCTAGATAATTCATTGTATGGCCTATTGGTACCCAAGAAAATATACACATGTTTGAATCCTTCATAGTGAGTCAAAATTTTGCAAAGGGTAGGAAAGACTATACAATTTATATTACATTCACAATCTTGATGTTATTTTTTGATGATATGATCGATGCAAGACAAAGTGTGGATACAATCAATAAGAAAATGACTCAGGTGGACAAGACAATTCAAATGAGGGATCAAGGAGCATCAAAACAAAAAATGGGCATACAAGTACACAGATATGGTAATGGTAAGATGTGGTTGGAGTTCAATATGAACATAGTAAAACCAATTTTTATCCCTGTTGCTTTCCATTATAAGTTTTCTTCAAGCATAGGTCATGTTTATAAAGAAGAAAAGGTTATGTCTTGTGTAAGTTTAGTAGGAGGTCTGTTGTATGTGCAAGATAGCAGATATAATAAATATGCAGAACATAAATAAAATGCTAGACATGGAAAAATAACAGTAATATAACCGACATAATCTCCACAATAACACAGAAATGATATAAGAACAACAACAAAAATAACACTTTGATTCAGAAAGCAATGTTCACGGGATTCTTCGAGGGGGAAACCTCCATTCGAGCAACGCTCTATTACAATAATATCGAAGCTAGGGTTTTCATACCCTTGACCCTTAGTTATACTAAATATGTCTATCAAGAGAAGCATCTAGAGGAAGATCCTTCTAGAAGCGGAAGCTTCTATTAGGTCTTCTTACATCCGCCTTATTCTATTTTATTGAAAGGCCTTATTAATATTGACCTTTATTACATCTGAATATATTGATCTACCTATGTGCGGGTTAGGACCCTAACATGTCTGCCCCGTTAAAAACGACCTTGTCCTCAAGGCTTGAGATGTGGAAACTGCTGCAGAATGGTAGTTGGTTCCCAAGTGGCATCTACTGGAGTCATATCTTTCCAATGGACTAACACTTCTTTGATGGTTCTCTAACGCAGGCGGCGCTCACACTGGTCCAAAACTGCTTCTTGTTGTAGCCAAATGGATCCTTCTTCAGCTAACTCTGGAAGGTTGGTTTGAATTTGGCACCTAGTTCCAATCACCTTCTTTAAGGATGAAACATGAAAAATAGGATGTAGCTTCGACTGACTGGGTAGAGCTAACTGATATGCGACTTGTCCCACATGCTTGAGAATTGTATAAGGACCATAAAATTTGGGCGCTAGCTTCTGACACTGCTCGGCCTTGAGGGAAGTTTGCTTGTATGGTTGCAGTCACAGAAACACTTAATCCCCTTCTGCAAATTGACATTCAGAGGGACCTTGATCTGCTTATTGCTTCATGCGATTTTTTGCCATGACCAAGTTCTCTTTAAGGGTAAGAAGAATATCCTCTTGAACTATGAGTGTTTGGTCAACCTCCTGGACCTTCGAGGTACCCAATAAGTATGAGAGAACTGAAGGTGGCTTCTGTCCATATACCACTTCAAAAGGAGTCATGCGAGTAGTTGTATGGTAGGAAGTGTTGTACCACCATTTGGCTAGGGGTAACCATTGAGCCCACTGATGTTGTTTTTCAGAGGAAAAACACCTCAGATATGTTTCCAAACACTTGTTGAAAACTTCCGTTTGACCATCAGTCTGGGGATGATAAGTTGTGTTGAGATGCAATGGGGTGCCCTGTAGCTTAAACAGTTCTTGCCAAAAATTGCTTGTGAAATTTGGGTCACGATCATAAACAATAGAGTGCGGCATGCCATGAATCTTGAAGACCTAGTCCATGAAAATTTGAGCCACCGTGGATGCAGTAAATGGGTGTTGAAGAGCGCAAAAATAAGCATACTTGGAAAGGCAATCCACAACCACCATTATGATTGATTTATTCCTCGATTTGGGTAAGCCGATAATAAAGTCCATAGAGATATCCTTCCAAATAGCAGGTGGAATCGAAAGCAGTTGTAGTGTGCCCAGAGATTTGACTGTCTCTCCCTTGTTGCGTTGACACACCTCACATTCAGTGAAAAAATTACGAATGCCCTGTTTCATACCATCCCAGAAAAAAGAATGTTTGACCCTATCATATGTTTTGGTGAACCTTGAGTGCCCTGCTGTGGGTGTAGCATGAAGCTCAGAAAGTACCATGGATTTAAGCTTTGATTATTTACTTAAATACAAACGAATTTTGTATCTAAGCTCATCCTGGAGCCAAGAGTACCCTAGGGGAGCTGAAGCATTGGTCTACAACTGCTGGATCAGATGCAAACTTTTGGGATCTTGAATCCATTCCTGGCGCAGAGCTTGGAGCCAATCGAGTACAATGAAGGAAAGAGAAAAAAGGGATCCTTCTTCTTCATATTTTTGAGACAATGCATCTGCCACTACATTGTCTTTACCTTTCTTGTAAATCATCTCATAATCATATCCAAAGAGCTTAGTCAACCATTTTTTTTCTCCGAGGAGGAAATGCGTTGTTCTGGAAAGTACTTGAGGCTTTGATGGCCGGTCTTAATTTGGAAGTGTTGCCCCAAGAGATAAGGGTGCCACAGATCAACGACATGCAG